>JAAEAF010003616.1:0-99934 GCA_011037195.1 Triatoma infestans | reverse complement strand
TTCTACGATTTTTCGTTTTGGAGCTATGCTGTTCACATACATACATAAAAAAACACACACACACACACACAGACTATTTGCTAAAAACCACTTTTTTGGATCAGGGGACCTCAAAGTGGATATTTCTGGTGAAAACTCGATATCGAAAATTTGACACGATCACAATACTTCCTCTTACTAGGAGTAAGAGAAAGTAATATTTTAATTTTCTTATAATAACTGAAATTACAGGACAGTTTTCACTTTTGTAGTTTGAATATCGTAGCCCAAAATTTGTGTTATACTCTCGTATGTCAGCGTATTATTTAAAAATATTATGGTCCATTTGTTTGGGAATCAGTTGTACAGGATTTACTAATCATTAATAATTTTTTTTAGATTTATATTATTGATTACAATATGACAAATGGGCTTAGCAGAGCAATGTGAAAGAAAGATTTGTTTATTAATTAGAGCACATGTTTTTCAGGGCTAATAAACTACCTACTAGCCTTCACAGACTATTAATAGTTCAAGAGCCGTGTGCAGTACGTTAATGACATGGGTCAAACATAGGCTGGTGGAATAGCGCACGTGTAAAATTGCTTCAGATGATGATTATATATATGTTTAGGATGGTCAGTTAGTGTTGCAGATGACCGGACGTTTGAGGGTCAGCATTGGCCCGACGACCACACTAACTATGGCTAGTCATTATGGTGTTGTGTGCGATACGTCTAGCTACATATATATCTATATCTTTTTCTATCTTTATATCTGTCTCACTTGCTAAGTACAGATGTCAAGGAAGCAGCTGATGCCGGCCCCGCGACTGATTCAAAACTTTCAGTACCTACCGGATATACTACCGGTCTTTCTCTCTCATTCTACTCCTATATATATTCTCCCTTCTTCTTCTTTGGATCTTTCCGGAAGTGGCCCGGATTCACTCTCTCTCCACAAGTCTGAGACACTATTGTGATCTGAGGACCTGATTACTTTTAGTACTTTGTGTACTGCGGGTACTGTACGTACACACATCTGCAGCACTTATAGACGGCTGGCGCGTGCCCTTCGCACTCCCTTTGAAACTTTCATAAAAGGGCGTTGACTTAGTGTTTTACATCTGCATCACCGGCTAAAAGGGATCTTCTAAATATAGTTATAAAAGATATGCATATCTTTATTATAATAGTTTCTAATCTCCAACGTTTATATTTTTGATATTGTTTTGTCTATTGAGTGTTTTTTATTTATTTTTTTATATAACATAAACTATTATTATTTATTCACAATAAAACTATTGGTTTTGTTGTAAAATTCAATCCATTTTTACAATATCTAGTTTAAATTATCTTCAGTTATATTGGAAGTTAATGTTTTACTATTTTTTACACTTTCAAGAGAATGCTAATTATAATACGAGTTTATTTAATTATTTTCAATTTGAGTTTTTTCATCGGAATATACAACATTAGCCCCCAGAATTCGAAAATAGTTGATTTTAAAGAGAGTGTTCGGCTGCTGTAAATTATATATATGGAAAATACAATAAATTTCGAAGAGTTAAACTAATTATATTAATTTTATTGTATCACAAATCGGTCTGACATGAATATAATATAATATAATACTGACTAGGGTATTTCAGGTTTTCGCACTTTCAAATTTATCTTTTTTATTGGAAAAATGTTTAAATAATCTTATTTATTGCAATTGGTGGTCTGCTATAAGAAGTCAGTGAGTATTCTTTTTTGAAGAAAAAATCTGCGTCTATATGAACAATAAAAAATTGAGATCGTTCAAATTTGATTTTAATTATTTAGGGAATTCTCTAGGGGGCGATGATCTCAAGCCCTAAATCTAAAGTCCCCCTTTCAATACAATAAAAATCACATTTATAGAGATAAAAATGTAAAAAGAATTTTATAAAAATTAGAATGTATTAGAAAAATTAAAATATAAAATTTTATCTAAGAAATTCATTTAGAGAAACTGATATGAGTGTTGCACAAACAAAAAACTGTCATGGGAGCTCCTACAGCTCACTGTCCGGTGATGAATAGTGTTTTCTAAAACGGAGAAAACACTGTCCGAAGGTGGACAGTGCACTGAAAATGCTCCGGGTGCTAATGGCCATAAATGGTGACGCACCTTTAAAAAATAAAAATGAAATAAAATAAAAAAAAACTGCAAAAATACAATTTTCCATTTTATTTACCTTAAATATTTTGTGAAATATAGAAATATATATATATTATTGATGAGTAAGTGAAGGTTTAATGGCTTCGTTTTGTAGGATGAAAGTAGGTAAATTTATCCTAATGATCTTTGTATGATCTAGAGTTATGCTGGCACGAAAACAGAGGGACGTTCCGTAAACTTTCATGTTTATATAGGATATTTATGAAGCATATTAATGAACTATTGAGTCATTCTACTCTATAGGATATGCAATGGCGAAAAATTCGGACAACAAAAAATGGTTCATTTTTGGTAATTAAACTCGGTTATTTTAATTATGATTTACTTTTAAGTGCGTTTCTCCTCACTTTAGAAGTAATAAGCATTTCAGGAACAATTAAAACTTAACGTAAGAATTTTGTTCACTCTGTGATTTAAGAATTACTCTTTATTTTCGAAAAATAATAAATAAATAAATATGGCGCAACAGCCCGTGAAGAGCCAAGGCTTACCAGATGACAATTTGTATTGGGAGGCGTGTAGTAAGTATGCCGCATTTTCCTCACCGTTTAGTTCCGTCCTTCGCTACCCAGGTGCGCTAAAACTCTACCTTCCCAAATTTTCTCATGTTGCTGGGTCAACACCGACTTTGCTCTCTAGTGCGCTAGTCACTAAACTGAGACTACGCATGAGAACTGGAAAAGAATTACAATTAAATAAACTGATATATTATAATATGCAATGATTTGATTGACTTGAGTGGTAGTCATCCAGTTGATGATTACCATTAGTTTTTTAAGAGGACACGGAGCAATCGGCGCTTTAAGCGACATTGAAGGTTTCCAGGGAGGGAATTTAAGCGAGAATTTAGGCGGAAGTGCTTGCAGTCTATTAGGCTGTGACTGGAGTCTATTGTGGAATCTATTATAAATGATTTTGCCAGACTGTTAACGAATTTATGATATTGAGAAGCAAGGAATATAAAGATCTGTGTGCGGGGTTAGGTTGGACACCTAGATGGGACTATTAGTATTAAGGGAAAGTATTTTGAATTGGTTTAAATGTGGAAGCCATAGTGGTTTCAGTCAGGAGACGTAGAGACGTAAAGAAGTCTTTTATTGGAGAGCAATAATTTAGAGCGGGTACCGAGCAGTTCGGAGAGAAGTGTAAAACGTGTTTTGACTTCAGAGCATTTGAACAATGTGTGAGGGTTCCATGTCAACATCCTCTCCTAAAATAGTTCAAAATAAACGCATACGGTCAGCTGGTGGAGTGTGTGTTCCATTGAGATAAATTGGAGGAAGAATATTGCGATTCAAAGTAAACGGTACATATTAGCATTTATTTGCCTATGTTGCCTCTAATTTTGTATTTTAACAACCAGGACTCGAGAAATGTAAGGTGAGCTTAGACAGCAGGGAAAGATTTAACGGGATCCAGGTTCGAGTAAAAAATTGTAGTGTCATCAACGAATGAGTAAAATGAAATGTTTGGATTATTGGGAATACCAACTGCATATATTAAGTAGATAGGTATTAGGTAGAAAGGTGCAAGAATACTTTTTTGAAAATTTGAGAATTGACTAAATGGAGCAGAATGACGTGCCTTCATAGAACTGTAAAAAATCTATTTGTAAAGTATATTATAGGATGAGATAATAGGGATTTCGCAGGGTGTCGTCCTTCTCTTTGACAATAGACTATCTTATACCTTATCAAAGACATGGTCAATGCCTTAAAAGAAACATGTGAGGAGGCGATGATATCTATAACGGTTGAGTTTGATGAACAGAGGAGTGTAAGGATCCGAAGCCTGGAAACCTAATATTTTAGGTAAATTTGAGGTTAGGCAGATTTTCTTCCATCATTTTGTTTTTTGGCTTACGCAGATTGCAAATCCGCAAAAAAAAAAAATGACTTTTTAAGGTTTTCACGTGGCTGGTTCAGCGCTATCCGAGTCCACACTCAGAGTCCGGGAAATGTACGTGGTCCGCTATAATTGGCCATTCAGGAGCTTTTTAGAAACAAGAAGCATCTACTAGTTTGCCGTCTTGTTCACTATCATTTAAATATTTTTAATCAACCAGAATAAAGTGTTTCTTTATCAAAACTAAAAGATAGTTTGATTATTATGAACTAGAATAAACAGAGGGAAAGTTAAATGTATGAAGTAAGCCTGAAGGGTTTAGGACCGAATTTATTAAGAAAGAAGTATCACCATTTGGGACTATTAATAATATGTCGTACATTAGTTTTAGAATAAACCAGCACATCGATACGCTTTAGATGACCACACGAGATATGTCATAAGGTTCATTATAGTCTTATTATAGTTAGCTCATTATAGTCTTATTATAATTGAATAAAAATAAAATATTATACATAAAAACTGAAACTAGCACAATAATATATAAATAAGAATTAAACATTCTTACCCCAGTATAGGTATGCAGGTTTATACAGTATTATTGCGCACACTCAGTAGCTTCTATGTTTCAAATAATACTGAAATATTACCACTATTAAAAGAGAATATATCTGGAATTTATATAATTTACAGGATTTGAATGGGATTACTTTTTACTTAGCGGTTTTATATAAAGTTTAATCTGAAGTAGGCGTTCCTCTTTATAGAAATTACTTGCTTACTGTAACATATATTTCACATCAGATAAATAAATTTCTGCACAAAATCTAAGGTTTTATTATTTTTAAATAACCTGCGATATTAATAATGATTAAGTATATTAATTTCTTCAAGTTGTTAATAAAAACTAATCATAAAAACTATTAATTTATTGCACTAAGGAAAGCCAAGATAGTTTATTGGCACCAATTATTCTAGGAGCCTATTTCATTGACTTCGTACATATAATTTTTTTTTTTTTGAGGATAAACTTCAAAAAGGATAAAATTAATAAAGGTGAGCAGTGAAGAATTATTTCCCAAATGGAGAATGTAAACCACAATCTGAGATCCTAAACTTAATCCTGAGTTCTTAGGCTGTAGAAAAATAATTTTATAGCAAGTGATTTTTTTTCCTGAATATGGAATTTGAGTTTATAATTCACTGTATTGAAGACAACAAGCTTCCTTCCGAGAGGAAGAGCAGAGCGGTACTAATGGAAATTTTTTTTCAAGATATTCCCAGGTCTTTGTCAAACTACGGTATGAACGCCGTAAGGAAAAACTCAAGACTACTTATCTCGTAACTACCAAATAATTTAACATATTTAATTGATGATAGACGACAAATATCATTCCATTAAATCCAGATTGCATCTTGTCATTGCTACCAGATCCGCTTAATCCCTTCTTCACATCCTCAAATACGGCTTTGTAAATAGTAAATAAAGGAAAATAAAGATATTTGAGAGTAAACCTATTATTCTCACGTCTTCCAGTCTACTAAAACTACATCACTATCCCTTTGGCAGCCAACATGCGATATTTAAATCTGTTTATCAACAAACCCTCACCTAGAAGCACACCCTAACAAACTTGCATTACCGAATGATTAAAACACTGTTGTTGTGGTGTTTGGTTCTGCAGAGCTGGAAAGCCTCAGAGACATTTTCCGTGGTAGCCTGCTTAATTTTGTGCTCATCGACCGGTTTCGGTCGTGATACACAGACTTGCGCAGAGCAAATTCAGTTTATATACTCAGTGTCTGACAAACGCATCCTGAAGATGGGCGAACGCCCGAAACCGGTCGATAACCACGGAAAATGTCTCTGATGATTAAAACACTGCTCGATAAAACATCAAAATTGATTCTATCAAACATAAATTCTACACATCTCTGGTCGTTCCTGTTTACGGACTAACCTCTACCGATCCAATCCTTTGAATTTAAAATCCTTTGCACAATAATCTTCTCTTCCTTTTATGTCAGCAATCATATCATACATATTTCCCAGTTGTCTTCGACTTCGACTTAATCATTTATGCATGCCAAACTGTCTCAACATTTCAAACTTCTGATCCGTAATTTGTCTTGTATGATACTTTTTCCTTGATGCTTGACAAAGAAATATGTCGTTCGATTTCATTCCATCGATACTTTATTTATTAACCAACTCTTATGGGTGGTCTAATGTGTAACACTGAGGGGTAGGCCCTCATTCAAATATATCATTCCTCTAGTTATCATTTCTTTTTATTGTTGGCTTCTATTGTTACTATTATCTAACTACCCAATTCCTCTTTTACTATGATTTATTTGGTCCCTCTTTTATTTTTAGCTTCATAAATTTCTGCTTATTGTTTATAAAGTTTTTGTTTTGAATTACCTCATTTGTTTATTTGTCTTAATTAGACAGTGCAAGTACAGTAAACAAAATTAATCCTTCAACTTTTTTTCTCCTAGATTTGCACAAATCTTTAATTCCTGATTATTTCTCTCTAAAGATTCGAATAGGTATGTAAAACAAAGTTTTACAGATTTTACTCACACTAGACCAAACCATCTTGACAAAAGCCACATACTACATGGTTTTTTACTAGATCAATGAGAGAGTTTGATACAATGATTATGAAATTTGATTTGAAACTGGAAAATCCCCAGTTCGAGCCCCGCTTGTAACTACTAAATTTATAATATTTGTTCGTAAAATATTAAAGTAAGTGCTTCCTCCTCTGTGTGCGAAATCTGCAATGATAGTAAGGCATTAATCCCGTCTCAAAACGGCAGGAAAATTGCTGTCTTTTCGTGACAGTAATTCTGTTCAACCTTTCAAACTAAATTCAATGAAACTTGCATTTCATCTAGTGCTTGACATAATTTGAAGTAATAACTTCCTATTTATTTGAAGTGCCAATTTTTTGGTTGGTAATTTAGACCAATATCTGTCATCAAATATTTTTTTTTAATTTAAGACGCAACATCTAAGGTCATTGCCGCCCGGAGTCTTCTCAGTGCACTGCCGACCTCCGGATAGTTTTCTGTCGTTACAGAGAACACTGACCATCACCAAACAGTGAGCTGTAGAAGCTCCTAGGAAGAAAAAATCTAAGGGTAGCACAGCTTGACTCAAACCCAGGTCCTCCGCGTGGAAGTCCAGTGCGCTAACCACTGAGCTAATCCGTTCCCTTTGAAATACTTTGAATAAATGAAAGTAATGCAAAATTTTGGTTGATGGTTGGACCTGTCATTCAATGTCCATAGGCGATTTTGGATAATACCTTGTCCAGTTTTAATATGTTGGCAATTGAGGTGCCTTAATTTTTCCTAATGTTTATAATTACATCCATTGATGTCCAACACTGCCAGATGGTTTCTATTATTGGGCATATGATCAACACTGAAGCATTCGCAGCTAGGACGTACATTAACACTAAATATTCTTTAATGATAAGTGATTAATACAGACAAAGAAATAATTGAAAATAATCCTCACATTGTTAGTAAATATAATATATATATATTTCTACAAAATAAACAAATCCTTGAGTATATAAATAATTTTACAGAATCAGCTAATTATAAAATATTATTGTGAAAATGTAATGAAATCTTACCAAATACACTTTATTAAGAAGAAGCCTGGATTTAATAATAAGTTTGGCCATTTATAATAGCCGTAGACCTAGTTTACGAACTGCCCGACTGACCCATGACCCCTAAAACCGTTGCGTCATATTATCGAAGCTTGCCGACATTGGTTCTACTCTCTCACTTACTTGATCTGTATTTTATATTATATACGTTGTTGTGCTGTTGTTGTTGGGCGGGTCTTTTTGAGAAAGTTGTTTAATTTGGATTGTTATCAATATAGCTAGATCTGTTTGTTACATTATTTAACAGCCACCACTAACACCGACGCAATATAATTATGTAAAATCTTTTGACACTTATGATTTTTAAATCATAACTAATAATTTTTTAAAAATTTGTTACCAAATTAGGCATTATTTTAGTTTTAATGATAATAGTTGTTATATATTGTTTGCAGTAGTTATTAATCAAATTATATTACTTTCAAAATTGTTTAGATTTTGTAAAAAAGAAGTATTAATAAAATACGGATGCCATTAGTCGGCCCGACAAATGGGTATTTTGAGCGACAAATTTGGAGAATGGAACGACAGAAAAAGATGTGATGGATGCCAAAAATATACAAATATATTTAATTTGAAATAATCAAAAATATCAAGAAAAATGTAACATTCCATTGCAAAAGGACTATACAGGTAGAAGACCACCACTGTCTTTTAGAGTTCTTGAACCTTGTTAGCATTGTCTACCCGTTCTACTCACCGGGAAAGATTTGAACGAACAATTAAAAGACATTCCTTCAACACAGTCTGAAACAGACATTCAAGCCGAACACTCGTTTTTCGCTCTCTTAGAATCAGTGGCAGTTTAAGTTATAACATAAGAGTTTATTTCAACTAATTTCAGTAAATTAATAAGAATATTGCTGTTTTATTGAATAGCATTTAAACATCTTTAAGGAATATATTTAATTTAATCTACCAGTGTTTACTTAATTATTATTATTACTTCTCTCTCTTAAAACTTACAAACACAAGCCCTTTTACTAAACCGCTCGTGCTACCCACTACTACTACTACTCTACATCACACCAATTACATTTCCAAGAATATAAACTAAAATATTCACAGAAGGACAAATTTATTAATGAAACGGCAAACATGTAGTTTCGAAAGAAGCAAGCCATCACGGACAATATTTCTGATGCTTTCAAGCTTTCCAGTGTTACATAAAGCTTTATCACAAAAAAAAGATGCCAGATAAACATTTAAGTATATATCCGTCTCTGAAGCTATATTTTTTTTAAATTTTTTTCATAAAAATGACCACAAAATGAATGACATAATATGAAACCAATATGTTGTGATAAATTCAAGTAATCAAATAAAGTAATTAATCACACAATACTGAAACGTACAACACTAGTTCTGCATTATTGAGCTTTACGATTTCTTGAACTGTTAAAAATCACTTTAAAAGACGATTGATTTGGGTACTGAATTTAATCATAAATGTAATAAATATTAGATAACTTTACTTATAACGGTTATAGACATTTTTTTTACTTTGATGTTTCTGTTTCTCTTGCTTGTAGCACGCGCTCTAACAAATATCCTAGAAGAAAGTAAAGCCGGCAGGTTAGAAAATAAACTTGAATAAGTAAGAAAAACTGAATGAATAGAGAAGGAAGTGTTTAAAGCATATGTTTGTGTATGTATATACATATATTATGTATTATATAGGTTTGTGTTAGTAAAGAGAGTGCTGTTCACTCCAATCCACATCCCTTAACTTTCCTTTTTCTCTCCCCTTGTAAGAAGAGGGTGAGGGTAGACTGTTGAGATGTTTATGGCAGGTGAGGAAGACACCTGGTCTCTTCTATAACGCACCCTACTTCCAGGACTCTAGTCAATCTGCCTTCTATAAGCCCATAGTTCATCGATTAGAGGACACTGAACTATAGGTCACTTCCATATTGTTATTTTATATCATAAGAAGTTTTTGCTGACGTTTAAAATAAAAATGAAATTTTTAACATCTTTTACATGAAAAATTAGCTTGAATGTAAAAGCTATTTTACAAAATCTAAAGATGTCATGAACTAAAATAATAATTGAATAAATAAACCACTAATCCTTAAATAAAATTCTGGTATCATCTATCAGTTGGTTTCACTTTCTTTTCTTTTTTCAGGTGGATTCATGTAATCGGAAGGAAAAAGTTGTTTTCATGAGTATCCCTGGATATTTTACTTCTGAATTTAAAGCATACGAACCACCACAGAATTTGATATATCAGTAGCCTTCATTGTTTTATTATTCTAATTAAGAAGCATGTTTTGTAAAGGTATTCCAATAATATTGTTCTAGTGGTTGATTCCGCAGAGCTGGAAAGCATCAGAGTCATTTTCCGTGGTAGCCTGCTTCATTTTGTGGTCACCGACCGTTTCAAGCGTTCGCCCATCTACAGGATGCGTTTGTCACACAGTGTGATAACACAGACTAATACTCCAATAATGCATTGGTGTTCAAGCTTATGTGCCATAGACGTTGATTTCAAGGTGGGTACAGAAATTTCAACTCAATATCGCTCATATTCATAGACTTTCTACGTCATTCACTCACTCTATAGATTTTTACAAGCTGCTGGCGACAGTAGTAAGTAAAAAAGTAAAGTAAGTCTATTATTACTTCTCTTACTCGTAGTAAGAGGAAATATTGTAATTGTGTCAAATTTTCCGATATCGAGTTTTTCATCGGAAATATCCGTTTTGAGGTCCCCTGAGTCCAAAAAGAGTTTTGTACAAAATGGTATATACTATATATATATATATATTATATTATAATCTAGTATATGTATGTATGTATATGTGAACAGATAGCCCCAAAATGAAAAATCGCAGAGAAAGTTCAAACTAATTATTCCGTTTAGTATCCACGATGGGATCCGACAGTAGCAGAGTCAGCAGTTAAAATTCCTCAACCGAAAGTAACACTTTACTTAATGGTTTTTTTTTACTTTCTTGCGATTTTCTCAAAAATGGCTCCGAAGATTTTCTTGAAACTAGTTATATCAACTACACATACAAAAATCTGTAACTTTTATTTACAAAATTTCACTGGAAAAATTCATTTAAGGGAACTTTTGGAGGAAAAGTGGGGTCAGGTTTTCGTCTAAAATGGTATTTCAGTTTATTATACAAGTCTGTTATCTAAATAATATTAATTAGAGTTAAATGTGTTATTGAAATTCCGAGTTTGAGAAAATCAGATGACCGGAAGTGCGTGTTTCCTGAAATGTATTTTTCAGTATTCTGGTATTTCCTCGTATACAGCTCCAAAGATTTTCATTAAACAAGAAATGAGAACTACATGTAATGTAATGGTGTGGATGTGTGTATAGGTAGCTTGTGGCGTGAGCGTTTTAGCGAAAAGGGCCTTGTATGTATATACGGATAAGAGATAGAAGTATTATGAATAGTTAAGGCCACTCTTAACAATTAAATATAATCTTCCAAATAATAACTACAAGTTATTTGGTATTATAAACTTATTTAATTTATTGTGAAACTGGCACAGATATTTAGAGAGCGATTCCTGAAGTGTTCTCTTTGAAGGCTGAGTTTAGACTGTGTACTCTTTGAAAGCTAATGTTAGACTCTCTTCTTTGGAATTGCTCTCTCTCTCGTGGGGGAATTCTCTTATACAAAAGAGTTACCCTAACGGGATTTTGTGCCTTTGTTTAATGATCCGAATTTACAGTACCTGACAGTAAAATACACTCTTTTTGAAGTTAAATTCTTATCTTAAGATAATTATAAAATATTAACAAAAATACAATTTTGATACTATAAAATATTCAGAAACTTTAAACTATTATTTTCAGATTTTGTCCTTCCACTACATTATAATGTAATGTTATGGTGTGATGATGTATATGTGGTAGCTGGTTGTGTAGCACGGGCGGATTTGTATGAAGGGCTTGAAGTATGTAGTTTAAAAGAGAATGAAGTGTTAGCAATAATAAAGAAGTCACACTGTTTTTCAAAAGATATATTCTCTAAGAGAAATTAAGTTACTTTAGATTATCACAACAATATGCTTATAAATTAATTGGAATAAACTCTTAAAACTTGATACTGGCTCTGATGTTTTCAACTTGGTAGCTAGAACGAGTCTGTAAGTCTGTTTCAAAATCGTATTCGATGTGTGCGATTGGAAAGTGTTTTTGAATAGTAATTTCGTGTGAGGTAGTGTTTATAAGGTTGATGGTGCAGGTGTTGTTAGCAATATGTACGACAGAATTGGGCATGTAGAGACCCGTAGGTAAGGAATTGTGTTGTGTAAGCAGAATTTGTGTGTCGAGTGGAATTTTTGTATATAGTGTATGAGTTTGTATTATGTGTGTGCGAGGTGGCACTACAATTTTGTGGCGTAGCTGCAGGGTTTTGGGTAAGGGTAGCTGTTGAATCGAATTGATTTGGTGCGTTTGAGCACTATTTGAAAATGGAATGTTGAATTTATTGAGTGTTAGTGTACGTGTGCGCAAATTGATAATTGCCCTATTTAATGAAAGGACATCTCTACCTAGTATTAATTGGAAATTGCCTTTTAATTGCGAAACTATGAATTTGCCAGAAAAATTGGAATTTTCGACATTGTCCGCATGCAAATGAAGGGACGTGATGCCATAATTAGGTATTACTTGGTTAGTCAGAGATTTTAAAATAATGTTGGAATGCTGAAGGTTCTTATTTCTACAAAAACTGGAATCCACTAGGCTGTGACTAGCTCCAGTGTCTACAAGGGCACGAATAAATTTTTTGCCAATTCTTAAATTTACTAACAAATTGTCAGAATTGGTGAAAGCAGGTATGAGAGCCATGGTCATAACATCAGCCGTTCGTCAGAGCGGCTGTGGGCTTAACCGTTTTTTGGCTGTATCTGGAAACAATTTCGAGCCGTAAGTTCAAATTTAGAACAAAATTGGCAAGTGGGCCTATTTTGGAGGTTATTGCTAGTTTCCTTACCATTATTATTATTATGACTATACTGGGGTCTATCTGAATAAGGGTTAAATCGCGAATTGTTTGAATTAATTCGAGGACTATGATTATTACTAAAATATTTATTATTATTATTATTATTGTTATAACGATTATTATTATATACCCTGCGATTGAAATTTTTTGGTACATTAAAATTGTTAGGCATTTTGCCAAAGTTAGTACGAGGTTCTGGTCTAAATTTGTTGGTGCAGTCCACGTCAAAATGTGGACCGGAACAGTGGCGACAAGGTCTGTTCTTTATTACATTAAAAACTCTAGTTGGTTTTAATTGTGGCTTTTGACTTTTATTACGATGTGGGCATTCTCTGTGGAAATGCATTTGTCCACAGTAACGACAAGGAGATGGGGGTGTACGAGTATTGGAAGTTTTCGTAGTAACAGCGAAAACTGTAGGGTTTGATTCAGAAGCCTGAACTTCATTTAGGGCATTGGCATAGGAAAGTGCTTCATCTAATTTTTGAGGTAGCTTCGTTCGTACCTCATTACGAAGCGGTTGAGGAAGTGATTTCAGGAAGGCACCAGTGGCCAGTTTATCTAAAATAGTTTGTAAGGCCTCGAGTGGGTTAGCTTGAGCTTACAAACTAATGGCGGATTGGATATGTCTAATCCTATCCGCGAAAGTTTCAGGAGACTCTGTTGGAAGAGATTGAATATTAGTCATCTGTTGTAAGAGGACTAGGGGTGTTTTCTCCTTACGAAATCGGGCTAGAAGTCGCTCTGAAATTAGAGGATACGTTATAATTGTACCCTGGCGTTGTAATTCGGCTTTCTGGGTGTCGTAAAATATCTTTGCAGAACCTGAGAGCCTAAGTGCTAATATTTCTAATTTCGCTGCGTCGTCCCAGCCAGAAAGACTAGCACAATGGCTAATTTGGTCAAGGAAATCTGACACTTTGGCTGAATTTTCGCCATCGAAGATAGGTAAGCTATTTATCAATTGCAAATTTCTTAAGGGACTAGGTTGATTGTCAATTGGAGGATTTGCTAATTGCTGCTGAGCAAGTAAATATTCTACAGCAGCGTCGATGCCCATATCTTGTCCATTAATTTATCTGATGGATATTAGTATAATTATGAAATTGAAAATTGTACGTACTTTTATTTGTGGATTCTGGTTGAAATATTCTACCGCTGCCACCAATGTAATGTAATGGTGTGGATGCGTGTATAGGTAGCTTGTGGCGTGAGCGTTTTAGCGAAAAGGGCTTGTATGTATATACGGATAAGAGATAGAAGTATTATGAATAATTAAGAAGTCACCACTCTTAACAATTAAATATAATCTTCCAAATAATAACTACAAGTTATTTGGTATTATAAACTTATTTAATTTATTGTGAAACTGGCACAGATATTTAGAGAGCGATTCCTGAAGTGTTCTCTTTGAAGGCTGAGTTTAGACTGTGTACTCTTTGAAAGCTAATGTTAGACTCTCTTCTTTGGAATTGCTCTCTCTCTCGCGGGGGAATTCTCTTATACAAAAGAGTTACCCTAACGGGATTTTGTGCCTTTGTTTAATGATCCCAATTTACAGTACCTGACACTAAAATACACTCTTTTTGAAGTTAAATTCACAGCACTAAAGATAATTATAAAATATTAACAAAAATACAATTTTGGATACTATAAAATATTCAGAAACTTTAAACTATTACTTTTCGATTTTGTCCTTCCACTACATACACATATAAAGAGCTATAACTTTTATTTGAAATATTTCTCTTGGTGAAGTCATTTAAGGGGGCTTTGGGAGGGAGGGTTGATATTAGGTTATTCTCTAAACTCCTATCATAGTTGATTACACAATTCTACCATCCAAATAAAATAATTAGAAATAAATTGATGACCACCGAGTTTCAAGAAAATCAGTAAACCGGACGTGCGATTTTATTGAACATTTTTTTTCAGTTTTCAACGAACTTCATCAAATTTGGTACACAAACTATAAAATTTGTCGATTACAATTTTAAAACCTGGAGTAAGAGAAAGTTATGTGAGTGTTTCACACTAAATTTTTTTTATTAGGCGGCCACAATGTTCCAAATTAATTAGCGAACGGGTTGAGGAATATACTTACCACAAGGACAGTACTGACATGTAGAAAAATATTTCCTTGAATTCAGGGGACTTCAAAACATGAATCTCCATTGAATGCTGTAGGAGTTAATACAATCGCAATAACTCCTTTTACAACTGCGGGAGAAAGCTAATTGAAATATATATAAATGCGCACAAAAAAGAATTTATGGTGGTTGATGAAGGACAGAATTGTAGTAGCGTACACTGGTTACTTTACAAATATAATGTAAACATGCGAAGAGAGAACAAAATTTTTCAAACAATTTACCATAATTTGTATTTTTTTAATTTTCGATAATTCTACATCTCAGGGAATAAATGATATAATGGAGTGAGAATGAATTTTAGAGACATAAAGCAGAATATATGCTGAACACTGTATTATGAAAGAACACAAATACTGCAAGGACTTTACAAGTATAAGAGAAGTTAAGTAGGAGAGATATATAAAGAGACAGACTGGCTGAGTGATGAGGAGAAGGTAGTAGAAAATTGCTGACTGGTTGTTAACTATCCTGTACTATACTGCTCCATTTATATGAATCAAACTGTCACTTCCTAGCCTGGCCTAGCTGGGGAGTAACTAAATTTGATTCATTTAATATGCTCTCCGCTCTTCGGATCCTATGAATTTATAAAGATTCGGATCCCCATAACACTGATAACAAAAGATAGTCATAAATCTCCAAATGTTAAAAAAGAATACGAGGCACAAGATTTCTTGTCTAAAAGAAGATTCTTGGGTGTTCTGGACAATCAAAATAATGATTATTTGTTATTTTGATTCCATTAATTAAATATTTTTTTACCCCAAAAATTTTGCTAATAATTCACTTCCTATATATCTAAATATTGCTTTCAGGAAAAGTGTATAAACTGATTTTGTTCTGTGCAGGTTTATTACAACACATTGCTTTATAAAGACATCCTGATTATAGTCGAAAGTCTGAACTGATGGTTGACATAAAATGAAGTAGGATTTCATAAACAAAAATTTCTAATTAAGTCTAAAGCAATCTTATTTTATTCTTCCGTAATGTCCCCGTCTATTACCGGACGGGGATATATCGCTTCTCTTAGGGTAACGCTGCGAAGACTCAAACCCGGGGTCCCCGAGTTACAAACCAGCATGCTAATGCAATTGACTGGTATAAAGCACAAGGGGTGTAAGTGACATTTCCAAAATTTCACTTAAACCCATTGTGCTTTAGATCCCTCAATTGAGCTAATCCTGTTCCCCCAAAATAAATAATTAATATTAAAATGCCGAAATAATATTCGTTTATCTCTCCTGTCATTTTAATAAAATGTTCTACCCTCGCAAGAAAATTGATTGCCCCTTCATTTTTCGGGGTTTTTACTAACCTTTATATGTCAGGCTGAGATGCACAAACAGGACACTAATCTGACCACTTCAACATTATCTTATTTCACCTAAAATTATTAGAGCTAATTCTTTGAGCGAGTATGGTATTTTTGCTTTTGGAAGCTCATTAGCATTCGCTCAAAAACACATACGAAAATACTTTCCTTGTTTTTATGTCTACACATTTTGTTTCCTTTGGAAGAAATGTTGCACAGTGACTATGAAAGATTCCTCCTATTAATATCAGGCTCTTATCTATACTCCCTCTTGTCAATAGGATCGATGATATAAGAGGGATGGTGTGGTGTTATGTTCAATAACCTTACGCTCCATCACGCCTTACTGGGTAAGGCGTTGTGTTGGATGCCATAAAGGTTGAACATGTGCCATTCCAGCTCGTGCAGATCAGGCTTGTGAAGGAACCTTAACTAGGTAGGCCACTAATAACCTCGAAATTTGAGGCGCCCGGAAAAAAAACACAAGTATCAGGCAGGATACTCTCATCTCTAAAGCGTCCATTCCAGGGCTAATTATCTAAAAAATTGTGATTGTTGCAAGAAGGATGTCTCTTCTTCCTACACCAGAATATGCCTAGGTACGAAACCTCTCTGAGTACATCCGTCGATTTGAAGGTGGATTGGTTTTTCTACCTGTCCCTCCACAGAATATGCAGATGCTATCTATTTTAGTTTCTCCAGTACTGGGAGAGTTCAGTACTGTGGAATAAATGAATTTTTGAAATCTTACACGGTATACCTTTCAGATCATAGTGGCTCTGGCTTTGCAGTCTTCATCACAAGTCCTCCTAACATTAACAGTAATTAGTTGGGCTACCGTTTTCTTTGGACACTTCAAAAGATCAATTATTACTACACAATTATTAACTAAATTATTTTCTTTGATGGTAAATCTGGATGATCGCTTTGTTAAGGCCAAACTAGCCTAACTTGGAGGCCTAACTTGTCCAATTTCCTTAATATAATGTTTTTCTTTAAGAAAAAGATATAATTATGATACTCTCAACAATCAACATATTTAATAGACTGAAAATTTCATATCAATTTGTGAGGAACTGAAACTATTAAATCATTAGAAATGCATGTTACATTCTCTTGAAATTTGTGTGCGAAAGACGTAATAATTAATTCATCCCATTCTTAATTTTGTTGAATATATAAAAGTATTTGTTGACCGCTGATGAATTATGTTATGAAGAAATTTGGTGAGGAACGGTTAAGAAAGAAACATTCAATTATGCCAAAATTTCGACAGAGTTTCCTGTCTTTATCAAGGCCTTAATATATAGATAGTCGTGAAGATATGGAGAAAGAATTTTTGAACCTTCACATTTGTTACATCGCAGAAACATAAAAAAAGAACCCAACCTTCATTTCTGTAGATGATTAATGACAAGAAACAAGTAACTTTGAATTTTTTTCTTTATGTTTCTGCGATGTAACAAATGTGTATGTTTAAAAATGCTTTTTCCACATCTTCACGACTATCTATATATTAAAGCCTTGATAAAGACAGGAAACTCTGCCGAAACTTTGGCATAATTGAATGTTTCTTTCTTGACCGATCCTCACCAAATTTGTTGAATATGTTTCCATGTTTAAATTTGGAGATTTATTTCACCTCTCGTCATCATTTTCGTAATATACAATTTTTGTTAACTATTGGTTACTAAAAGTTATTTTTGTATAAATATTTAAATTAAATTTAGTTAATAATCATCTATATAAAGTAGTTACGCTCACTTACAAGTTATTAATTAATTAAACCTAAAAGAACTAGAATGACTGTTTACTCCTCGTGTTGTATTATACCTACCATTATTGAAAAATTTGGCGAATTTTTCTAGGATTGCAATTTCGTTTAATTAAAAATAATTTAAAAACTGATTAACATCAGACGACTTACATCATTTGATTAACTAACAACTGCTGGAATTGTTGATCGATTACAGACAAACACGTTCTTTCAATTAAGATGGCTGCTTCTTTGCGTTGTTACAAACATATTCGAACACTGCTCCCTTCAGATTTCAAGCTTTATTTAATTATAATTTAAGAATTTTTTGGGAGGGGGGGTATACGTTTGTTTTCACCATACAGCCAGCACTGGAGGTGCTGGAGGTCTAATCTTACAATAACTTTACAATCTCTATATCTCTATGAAGTCTACATGCAGTATAATTTAAAGCAAGACTTCATTTCGTGATATCTATTTGTTAGATAATTTAGATCAAGAATTCATAAACTAGTTTTGTTATATCTATATTGTTAGAGAAAATAATTTCCTCACATTGAAAAGGAGTTCTTGCAAGTATTTGTAAATATCTTTAAATAAACCATCCCTTTTGTTCAACATTGATGAGTACTTCAGTGTATATACTTGAGGCCTACCCGCTTATGGCATCTCTGCTTAATATTGTTTAGGTAAGCACCGCAAACTGTATTTAATAAATTTGAAAATGTTATTGTTTGATCTTGATGTAACGTTCTATTTGCGACGACTTATACCACGCATTTAACGTTTACGGCTGTGGTCTCCGCTCCCTGCTTCATTCTCCCATTCATTTCGCCATTTTCTCAAAACGATCCAATGGTTTTCTTGAAGTTTCCTATACTAAGTAGACAAATATATTCACTTTATATTTGAAACATTTATCTGAAAAAAATTGATATTTGGAGTTCCAGAGATGCAGCTTCATTAATACAACCTCCAAAATGTCTTTTCAGTACAATGTGCGGTTTCAACAATGCTTTGCTAAAATTCCGAGATTAAAGAATATCTTATTAATCGAAAATTGGTCTTATTAATGATTTTCCGAATTGTTATTTAATTTTTCTCGAATACGGTTCAAAGTTTTTTTGGAAACATAGAATGCTAATAATTAGTCCAATCAAGTTTGTTTGAAACATTTTTTACAGAATTGTGACGGAATGTGTGAGTGATGCTTAAGTTTATCTTTAAAATATTTAACTAGAATTGTTAGGCTTGATGGTAGCGCTCTCAAGTGCGGGTATAATGTATTAAAATACCAAATGATCTAAAAGGCTTACGAATAGTGAACACTTTGCTGCATTTATATATGTGAGATATAAGAAATTATTAATAACGTATCTCTGTAATATCAGATACTTTAATAAGAAGGGACTGTACATATTAACATGAGCAATATTAGTGAAGCGTTATATTCACCACTCCAATGATCGGCGGCTGCTTTTTACTTTATAAACTTTAAAGCTGGCAGGATTTTGTAAATAAATTTTTACGTAATTATGTTATGCAAAACTTACAGAATATAGTTACCCTTTAATTAGCGTATTAATACTAGAAATTAAATGTTAATACCATAGCTTCCATATTGGAAATAACATTATATATATTTCCTTATCGAAATATGAATATTATTCACAATATTAGTAATTTTTAATCATTCTAATTGAAGATTTTTATTATTTTTTTTTAAAGAAATATATCATTCAAATTGATACAAATACATCTATTATGTACATATCATATTTGTATATATAAGTACAATGAGGCCATAAGTAGTATATATATATATATACATATTGTTATTGCAATATACTGTCTGGTAGATATGGCATTGTTTTTTTTTATATCAGACTTTCTGGAGCCGTAATATTATACATGTCGTAAGTGTATAAGTTATAAAAAGGAGAGTAAACTTTTTATTTAAAAAATATAATTTTTTATTGTTTCTTAAGATTAATTCCAGCATCAAACCTAATTTTATATGGTGCTTGCATATATTATTATTATAAAAATGGTACAATAATCATGAAATTTATACATTGGAGTTTATTTATCTTGAATATAAATTATTCGGTTTAATTTGTCGGCCAGACAAAGTAGGTATTGTGATGGATGCAAGAAACATAGAAATATATTAATTTATAAAAAAATAAAAAATATCAAGTTTTGTGACAATTGCCTTGCAAAAAGGTACACGCAGGTATAAGAAAACAGTTATTGGAAAAGTTTATTAACCTTGATAGCATTATACTATCCCCTTCTCATCACAGGGGAAGAACTGAACGAACAAAAGAGAAGATTCTTTCCAAGACAGACTTGTGCTAGACACTAAGGAGTACGCATCAGAACTGTACCAGTTTTAAGTTATAAGAGTTTATTATAAGCTTTTATTGTGATATTTAAAGTACATAATTTCTCTTAGAGAATATATCTATTTTTAAAACAGTGGTGCTTTCTTAATGATGCTTATTACTCCTTATTACATACATACAGGCCCTTTTACAAAACCGCTCAAGCCACTACAAATACCATTACCATAACATTACAGTATCTTGGAATGAGCAATGACAGAACAAAGAAATCACAACAGAATATTTATAGAACGACAAATTTAATAATTAAGCGACAAAACATGCAAATTCACCATAAAAAAAAAATACAACAGCAAAAATGTTTAACTGAACAACAAAATATGCTAACGCGTGAGGACTCAGAATATAACAACATATGAAAACAAAACGAAAATTCGAAAATACAATATATAAAATACAAAATAATATTAAAAATATCTAAATATAAATTTATTCAATATAGAATGATTAATTGCACAACAATAAAATAAGGTTCTGTATAATGGAATTATATTATGTATGACAAAAATAAAATAAAAATTAAATTACAAACAATCATTATAATTAAAGATATGAGAAAAGATGAACATATAAGAAAAATGTAAGAATGAAATGTTCGTCATCATTAGAGATTTGAAAAATGATTTAATTATTTCTTTCAATTTACTATGAATGATAGTTAATCTGCAATTGGCATTTATTTATTTATTTATTTATTTATTAAGCTTTAACGTATTACAAAAATACAATAAGCACGTCAACAAATTCAAGCTGTGATGTACAAAGAAACTGAGTTTACTTTAAATAAAATTTGCTCTTTATAATTAATGTAACTTACATATAACCAGGGATACTTAGTCTATACAAAATTCTGTAACCTTCCACTTGTATTCTAAATATTCAGTAACACTGTAGAAAGTTTTCTCTATCAGAAATCTTCTTACTACTTTTCTAAACTGTTTTTCTTCAATTTCTTGAATTTCATGCGGCAAGTTATTATATATTTTCCGAGACATTATAGTTGGAGACAAATCAGATTTTTTTCAGTCTTTTAGCTGGAATGTGTAAGTTGTTTTTGCTTCTTTATGCCATATTGATGGAAATCACTTCTGAAAACATTATTAGTATTATCTTTTATAGCCAATAAATTAGTGATAATAAACAAAGATGGCAAAGTTAGAAGAGAATGCTCTTTAAACAATGCTTTACAACTATCTCTATTATTTTTTCTAAACATGGTTCTTATTGCTTTTTTTTGTAGCTTAAACACTAGATTACATTGATATCAATTGGCAATTGATATGTAATATTCGTCATTCTCGATAATCCAAACTATTTCAGGTAATTAAATATTGAATAAGGAACATAAGAGTAAGTGTTCTTCGTGTGGCGTGAGTTGGTACATTAAAATTAAGTAGGGACAGAAGTTCGCGACATTTTATTGCATTATGAATTAACTTGTAAACAAAAATGACATCTTATTGTTCTATTCTTACTGGTTAATTTAGAAATCTCTACTTCTAGCCTTACATCTTTATAGGAAAAGTTATGCTATATTTATCAAATGTATTTTACTTGCTTTCGTTGTACTTTGTTGCATAATTATTAAGTAAATTATCAAATTAAATATATACAAATTACGTGGTTATACAATGATTGTGAACCATTTTGATAAGCAGTTTGTAGTGGGATCCGAATCATTAAAAATTCATAGGATACGAAGAGCAAAGATGCAGACATTAAATGAATCAAACTTTAATTACTTCCCTCCACCTAGGCTAGACAAGAAAGGGAGAGTTCAATTCATGTAAATAGAGCGACAGTATTACAGTTCAGGACAGTTTTATAACAATTATATCCAGTCAGTAACCTACCTATACTACCTTCTTATTAGTCACCCAGTCTGTCTCTTTATTATTCCCTCACTACCTAACTTCTATTTAACTGTAAAGTTCTTACTGTTTGTGTGTTCTATTCCATTATACAGAGTTCAGTACATCTACTAGTTTATTTCGGCTTCATCATACTTCTTCATTCATTCCCTCCAATTCTCCACTCCTTCTCACATCCATTATACACTTCAAAATTGAGTTAATTTATCTTTAACTTCACCCGTTGGTTAATTATTTGTGTAACTATAAATGTAAATTCGTATATGTATTATTTTCACAATATATATTAAAGATTAACAAAATAATATTTCAATACATTTTATTACATATCTCTGCCAATGAATTGTTTATTAATATTGATTGAATAATCATTTTCATTGATTAAAACCAATTTTATTATACTTTTCTTGATATTTTTTAAAACAAAAATTTTACTACACAAATGAAGGAAATGCAATCAGACAATTTATATATATATATCTCAGAATTTAAGGAATTCTATTAAGTTTCGTGTATAAAGTTTACGAAAATAATTTCATCTATCTGTCTGTATTACATTTAAGTATTAATCTTGATGTCCTTTCAAATTTATGTACATGGCTAAGAATGAAATAATTATTTTAACTACGTAGCAAGTACTGCAGCTCGCGATAGTTCCTCTATCTCTCAACTAAGAATGGAGAATACAGAAGAGCTCAAGCGATGCAGAGAAATTTAAAAAATTACGAAGATTTATTTCAAAATATAGAGCAGGTTTGTTCCAACAACATCTATGCATTTATCTATATATACATAGCTGCCACTAACTTTTGTTTATTTAGAAAATTTAAAAAATATGAATACAAAGTTTTTACATTTTCTGATTACTGAACGAGAGTTTGCCTCTTGTTTTGAGTTGACCAGTCAAGAAAAAAAAGTTTTCAACAAATGGTCTGTCTAATAAAATATATCCAAAACGAAAAATCACAATAAGCTTTTGTTGTATTTAGGTATTAATATAATACCTGACAATCAGGTATTAGTCAAAATACATCAACTGAAAATGTAAATTTATTTAATTTTTTTGTTATCCTCTTTTACGCAATTTCTTCGAAAATGGCATCACGCTTTTTTACTTTCTCTTAATCTTAGTAAGAGGAAGTATTGTAATCGTGTCAAGTTTTCACCGGAAATATCCGTTTTGAGGTCCCCTGAATCCAGAAAAAGTGGTTTTTAGAAAATGGTCCCGGTGGGTGGGCATTTAAACCGCATAGTTCAAAAACGAAAAATCTTAGAAAGTTCAAACTTGATATTCCATTTAGGTATCACCATGAAATCCGACAGTGGGTCATCTGTCAAAATTCCACAACCGGAAGTACCACCTTACTAAATGTTTTTTTTTTTTCACTTTCTTGCAATTTTCTCCAAAATAGCACCGATAATTTTCTTGAATCTTGATACATTAACTATACATTTAATGAGCTACAACTTTTATTTAAAACATATCTCTGGGAAAATTCATTTAAAGGGTACTTTTGGAGTAGAGGTGGGGTTAGATTTTCCTCTAAAGTGCTATTTCAGTTTACTGTACAACTCTATAATCTAAATAATATTAATTAGAAATTTTAATATGTTGTTGAAATTCCGAATTTAAAAAAAAAATCGGGTGACCGAAAGTGTGTTTACTTTAACACCTTTTGTAAATAATTTTTTTTTTCCGCGATTTTCTTGAAACTTTGTATATAAACTACACATACAAAGATTTAAAAATTTTATCTAAAACATTTCTCTGGGAAAATTCATTTAAGTAGCACTTTTAGGGGAGGGGTGGGGTTATGTTTTTCTCTAAAGTACTGTCATAATAGTTGATTATACAGCTCTATCATCAAAACAAAATTAATTAGAAATAAATAGATGGCCAAAATTCCGAGTCAAAAAAAGTGCGCTTTTACAGAACAGTTTTTTTTTTTCAGTTTTCGAACGAATTTCATTAAATTTGGTACACAAACTATAAAATTTGTCAACTTATAATTTTGAGAACTGGATGAAGAGAAAGTTGTGTGAGTGTTTCACACCAGATTTTTTTTTTAATTTTTTATAGAACATTGTACACCATCTACATATTATACAAATATTTATCACTTTTATATGAAGTATTTCTTCAAAAATAAATTGATTATTGGGATGTTCTTTGGGAAATATAACAATTCCGAATTTCAAGAAAATCGGTTAACAAAAATTTGAGAGGTTTATTTTGGATTATTTTTTTAACCAATTTTCTTTTAACATGGAATAGATTAAAATCTATTAATTTCTTTTTTTTGGGAGGGGGAAAAATTTTTTCATAAAAAATTGATTTGGATAGATTCTGCAGCTGGGATATTAGTTTACTTCTAAATTGTGCAGCCATTATTTCTGGGCTTGATAATAGCGCTATCATCACTATAGCTCGGTGTGATGTGATGGCAAGAAGAAGAAAGAAGATATAATTTTTAAATAAATCTAAAAATTATAACTAGTGGTTGGAATTTGGAAAAGGATCCAGCCAGCCGCTATCTGCAGGTCAAGAACCGCGGCAAAACCCTTTCAAACAGGGGTCAATATACAGTCAAGAGAACCGCGGCAAAACCCTTTCAAACAGGGGTCAATATACAGTCAAGAGAACCGCCGCAAAACCCTTTTTGTATTTCCTTCATACAAGGGTCAATGTACACTCAAGAGGCCACCTGGCCACCATCTGTTAACAAAGCGTCGCCACCCCGGCCAAAACAGCCTTTGTTAACTACCGACCTCCCCTAGGGTCAATATACTACGAGAGATGTCTTAGTGTGGCACGTACTTACACATCAGCCGATGTGTGAGTGATGCAAATATAAACGTCGCCCCACTGGAGTCCATCAGTTAAGTTCGAGTTACATCAGTTAAGTGCGAGTCATCGATCAGTTAAGTACGAGTTATAGATCAGTCAGTTAAGTTCGAGTTATCAATCAGTTAAGTGCCAGTACGAAAGAAGTTCACATCAGTTCCAGATCAGAAGCACCATCACACATCGCGAGCGCGTCCCTATTTAAGGTTTTAACACTACTTCTTTAATATTTTATATTCATTTCATAATTCTTATATTCATTTACAATTGTGCATCTTAGTTTTTCTATTTCAATACACTTTAAATTATTTGTTGAAATATAGTTTATTTTCATAAATCAGTAGTTCGTATTTCGAATACCAATTCTGTAATCTCTCTAACTAACAACACTTACTCCTCACTTCGGCTTCCGGTATCCATAAAACGATACCAACACACTCGGTGTACAAGGTAGCCATATTCAACTACCTGATTCACCGTGCTCTAATATAATAAAAAGCAGACAAAATCATAATTAATTTATTTAGAAAAATCTGTTGTGAAACACTCACACGAATTTATCTTACTGTAAAACGGCAAATTTTCTTCACACTTACAATTCTAATTAGCGTTTAAAATCGTCGGCATTTTTATGGAGAAAATAAAAAAAAACCGCGCAACTTATATAATTCTAATTCATATTATTTAGTTGACAAATTAGTAAAGTACATGTTGAACTAAAACAGCACTTTAGTTGGAATCCGTAACCGCACCTGCCCCCCAAAAGTGCCCTTAAATGAATTTTCTAACATCCAAAAAACCGACGTAATTAAGGTATAGCTCTCCAACACTCTGTACATTTAAAAGCAACTTAACGTTTAGAAAATAATCCAAATTTAAAAAAAAAATTGTCGATTAATATTGTGATAATTGCAATGATAGAGAGTCGTTACGAGTTGATTATATATACGAGGATATTCTTAAACGCCTATTAAGCAATTTCTATTTACATACTTCTTAGATAAGTCATCGAATGAATATGAGAATTATTAATTTCATAGTTGGATATTTTATAATTACGAAATGAGTGGAAAAGAAATTAAGACAATATTAAAAGGAATCTTTTCTATTTTTTATTTTTTTAAATTATTTGTTTACAGTTAATGAAAGGCAGGTGGACTAACCTTTCTTGTGTAGGAGCGCCCAAACGCCTGATCAAACAAAACATTCAAAGAAAAAAAATCTGTATATACTATCTCTATCTCCCTCTCTCCTTTTTTTTTTTTTTTATCTGAAACCCTAATCAAACAATGCTTATTGTGTATATCATATATATAATTTATAAAATCTGTTTAATATTGTATTATATAATAATATCAGGGTCAAGCTTAAATTGAACTTGTGTTTAGTTGGTTAACATATAGAAAATCTAATTTTTACTTTCTCAAATTGCTGTTAAAGGAAATATTCCGATTGTACCAGATTTTCGAAATTGATTTTTCATTAGAAATACCAATTTTTGACGTCTGCTGAGTCCAAAAAAAAGTGGTTTTTAGAAAATGGTCTGTGTGTGTGTGTGGATGTGTGTAAAAAGAATATCTCAGAAAATCTGGTGTGAAACACTCACACAACTTTCTCTTACTCCAGTTCTTAAAATTATAATTGACAAATTTTATTGTTAGTGTACCAAAATTTAATGAAATTCGTTCGAAAACTGAAAAAAAAAAACTGTTCAGTAAAAGCGCACGTCCAGTTTACTAATTTTCTTGAAACTCAGAATTTTGGCCATCTATTTATTAATAATTAATTTTGTTTTGTTGATAAAATTGTATAATCCACCATACCCCCACCCCTCCTCACAAAGTGCCCTTAAATGAATTTTCCCAGAGAAATGTTTTAAATAAAAGTTGTAGATCGTTGTATGTTTAGTTTATATACGAAGTTTCCAAAAAATCGTCGGAGTTATTTTTGAGGAAATTGCGAAAAAGTGAAAAAAAATCATTTAGTAAAGTCCGCAATGTAAACGCACTTCCGGTCACCTGATTTTTTTTTTAAACTCGGAATTTCTACAACACATTCAGTTCTAATTAACTTTAGTTTGATGACAGAATCGTTTAATAAACTGAAATAGCACTTTACATGAAAACTTAACCACCCTCCCCGCTCCCTCATAACTGCCCTTAACTAAATTTTCCTAGAGAAACATTACAAATAAAAGTTGTAGTTTTTTGTATGTGTACTTGATATACCAAGTTTGAAGGAAATTGTCGGAGCCAGTTTGGAGAAAAACCCAAAAAAGTATAAAAAAACAACAAGTAAAGTAGTACTTCCGGTTGAGGAATTTTGACAGATAATGTAGTGTTAGATCCCATGGTGATACCTAAACGTAATATCAAATTTCAACTTTCTACGGTTTTTCGTTTTTGAGCTATGCTGTTCAAATAGACACACTGAAACACAATGGAAGAATCGAAATTGTTAATTCGTTTTCCTACCTGGGTGTTCCTTTCTCGACATCGGGTAAATTCTTGCAGGCGGCCCAACATTTTAAAAATAAAAGCTCCATTGCGGTTTTTTCTGTACTCTCTGTGTTTTCGAAGATAAAATCGGATTCTTGGGACGTACAGAATTATCTGTTTAATTCTCTTGTCTCTAGCGTTCTCCTGTATTCATCGGAGTTATGTGGGCTCCGCTACGCGGAAATTGCAGAAAGAATACCTCTAAGATTTTACAAAAATTTGTTGAGGCTATCTAGAAACACGCCCGACTGTTTTGTGAGACTTGTAATTGGCATTATACATATAATATCGAAAGTTTTTAAACGCATTGTCTCTTGGTGGTTGAAGATCCTGACTATGCCGCGCGAAAGAATTCCTCGTATCTGCTATGAAGCGCTTTTAGCAAATATTGACAATGTGAGCATTCCATTCAACTGGGTCACAAATACGCGTAAATGTTTCATTATTATTGGTGCCGAAAATATATTTGACCAACAAGATATAGATTTCATTTCTAGCAGAGTGCCTGATATTATAACAAGTTTCAATAATCACCTCATCTGTAAGGACGTTGACATTGCGATAAATTCGAAATTTAATTCTATTTTTAGAAACATCAGCAGTTTTGGTTCAAGTGAACAATATATTCATTTTAAATGTAACATAAATGTGACCCGGGTTGCCTGTCAACTTAGACTGTTTTCCCAGAGAAAGCCCCAACTATTTGTTGTTGGGAAATTATATAAGTTCAATTCAGAGGCGCCTTGCCCCCTATGCAACGAGGACAAGGACAATATTATGCACTTCTTAATAACATGTCCAATTTTCGATGTCTTAAGGTAGAAGTTCCTAGCAGAATATATAAATGTGCCACCATCTAAAATAGTTATGGAAAATCTATTATGTTTCGATAGTCAGCACCAAGTGAAATATGTCTACATTTACGTAATTAAAGCGTTAAAAATAAGAAGTTTTATTTTGAATAATTAAGAATTTGATATTTATGTATTTCTATTATATTCCCATATTTTTTTATTTTTTTTATTTATTTTTTTTATTTAATTTGATTTTAGTATTTTACTTTTTCATTCAGTTTGTGTAAATTTATCCTTTTTAATATATATATAATACTAGCAAATTTGTTACTAAGAAGAATTCATGTATGGATAAAACATGTTAATCTATTTTTTTATTTACTTCATTTTGGGTTCTCAGTTTATTTGTAACAGAATAGGTATTTTATTTTGTGATTTAAGTTCTATTGTAAATATATGTTCAGATCAAACCCCTTGCTACAAATTGTATTTATAAGCAAGTAATAAATAAATAAATAAATAAATAGACACACACAGACCATTTTTCTAAAAACCACTTTTTTGGACTCAAGGGACCTCAAAACGGATATTTTTGGTAAAATCTCATTATCGAAAATTTGACACGATTACAATAGGTAAAAAGAAAAATTGCAAGATGCTCAAGCTTGGTATTCTGTTTAGGTACTACTACCGCATCAGACACGATGATTTCTGGGCAAAATCAATCAACCAAAAGTGCCACTTTACTAAATGGTTTTTTCAGTTTTTGTTGTTGTTGCGATTTTCCCAAAAATCGCTCCAACGATTTTCTTTAAACTTATAATATCAACTACACATAGAAAGAGCTACAACATTTATTTGAAACATTTCTCCGGGAAAATTCATATAAGACTAATTTGGGGTAGAAGTGGGGTTATGGTTCCCTCTAAGGTATTGTTTCAGTTTATTACACAATTCTATGAATTCGAGTTAAATATGTTGTCGAAATCCCGAGTTTTAAAAAAAAAATCGGATGACCGGTAGTGCGTTTTATTGAACGTAGTTTTCAGTTTTCTGCACTTTTCTCTAAAACGGCTCAAAAAATTTTCTTTAAAAATTGAATTATTAACTACACATACGAGGGACATTCAATAAGTAACGAGACAAATCTTGTAGCCTAAATACGATTTCTTTAATCAATACCAAACTTTGGCTCCTTTTCAACATAGTCTCCAGCAACGTTTATACACTACTCCCATCGTTCTTCTAATTTATGTATGCCTCTGGCATAAAATTCTTTGGGATGGTCTCGAAGCCACATTTGCACCTGATTTTTAACTTCTTCATTGGACTGAAAATGTTTCCCACGTAGAGCCTCTTTAAGGGAGCCAAACAAATGGAAGTCTGATGGGGGGAGGTCGGAGCTGTAGGGAGCATGTAGAAGGATCTCCCATCCCACTTTTTGAGGTGTTTCTTGAATTAACTGTAGCGTTTGTGGGCGCGCGTTGATATGAAGCAAAATTACGCCTGCAGCTTATTCTGAATAATGTTATGGTCAGTTCCAACACTTCTTCAGCTATCAGTTCAACAGTAATACCCTGTTGTCTGGAATTAATGCGATAATGCGAGATTTGAGGCAGGAAATTGCAACTTCAACCGGTTGTCCACTTTGTTGCTCATCACAGACACCTACACAGCCACTTTTAAACTGTTCTACCCATTTGTAAACGTTCGAGCGGTTCATAGAATTATTTTCGTACACTTTCAACATTCTTTCGTGGATTTCACTATCTTTGATACTCTCTGCGACTCAAAACCTTACCACTGAGCGTTGTTCTTCCGAGGTGCAATCTACGAGCGGCTTCGCCATTGTTAACTGAATAGATTTGAGGTTATGATTACCTCAAATATTCTCGAACAACTGATGAGAAACTAAGTACAAGGATGCCAACTTGACCCACTATTGTAATTGATTGACGCAAACTATGCATTGATTAAACAACCCATTTCTGTGCTACAGCGATTTGTTTCGTTACTTATTGAATGACTCTCTGCAACTCCAAACCTAATCACTGAGTGTTGTTCTTACTAGGTGCAATGCACGAGCGGACTCGCCATGTTAACTTAACAGATTTGAGGTTATGATTACCAAATATTCTCGAACAGCTGATGAGAAACTAAGTACAAGGATGCCAACTTGACCCACTATTGTAATTGATTGACGCAAACATTTGTATTGATTAAATAAACCGTGTCTGTGCTACAGCGATTTGTCTGTTACTTATTGAATGATTTTGGTACAAAGAGCTACAACTTTTATTTGAAACATTTCTCCGGGAAAATTCATTTAAGTCCACTTTTGGGTTTTCATTATACTTAGAATGCTAACTGCACAGATGAAAAGGCATCATAGTTATTTGAAAGATTTGTCACGAAAAAATTGCTATTAAAACTGTACTGTCGTTTTTTTGGGGGGATTCTGGGGAATCTATTGGGTTTAAATTTAAATTGTATCTTCAAGCATTGTTAGTTGAGACAGAGAGGCAGTCCCCTCAGGTAAACATGTTTGCCCCTACACAGTGTTTGTTTATAGTCATCCAACTAAACGTTTGTAAAAATGACCATGTTTTTAATGAAATATATTAATTAAATTGTAATAATTCTAGTAAAAGAATAATTTTTTTTTTTTTTTGTGGTACCTGTGTAGAAGTTAGAAAAGTATTTATAGAAATATGTAATTAACAATATGAAAAACTTGGTCTTTTGTATATTTGTTATATTATGAGACACTAGTAGTCACTGAGGCAGTAGTAATGTTGGAACAAATGATCCATGTGAGCTTTTAACCTCTATGGAATATATTATTACCGCGGACAGAAGCAAAACAATGTAGCGCAACTAAAAAATAAAAAAAGAAAGCATTATGAATAGACAACATTGCCCTTATAGCCTCTGTTGTGTTTTGTAAATCCCTCTCACTCTTTCTTTAAAATGTACTGCAACAGAAACGCCGGCCGTATTCTTACTAGAACTTATATATATATATATATATATACTATAAGGCAGTACCGTGTACAGTATGTCTCTTGTGCAAGCGTTCTCTTTTGATTGTCTATATAAATGTAGAGCAGAGGAGATATCGCTAGTAAGATAAAGCCCACGTCCCTAATGGGCAGGGCTGTATGGCCAATACTCTGTGTACGTATGTGTATAGCACGGCCGGGAGTGGTCGCCCTCTTGGTGTACCAATGCCATACTGATTCCTAACCTTACACATAATTTGTTTCATTGTCATATTATTGATTTTTTTTTTGTATTTTAAATTATAAATTCCAAGATTTTTTTGTTTTGTTTTAGCGCATTGTCTGTATGTAGGTATGTTTGTGTGTGTATGTGAACTCATTCAACGGAAAATCACACGTATTGACCGGTAGAAGGTCAAACCGGATATTCCGTTTAGGCAAAACTCATGAACCGGTAAGTGTGATTTAATTGAATCATTTTTTCCAATTTTTCGCGATTTTCACGAAGACGGCTCTAACAATTTTCTTTAAACTACGTATATTACCTACACACAAAAGCGATTCAGTTTTATTTGCAACAATCTCATAAGGAAATTGATATTTTGGTTGTCTGAGTACCAGGGTAATGACTAGGGCACTTGGAAAGCGCTAAGCTTTCCTCTGATGTACTACTTTAATATATGGAATGTTTCTGTCTATACAATAATTTATATCAGAAGCATTTTTTTGGCATTATAAACACTTCTTTGAAATTTAGAATGGACTAATGCCCTAAAATTAAATATGAATTATGGATTCACTACGCGGTGTGCCTGGAATTGGTGGCCAAGTTTTGCAGGAGACACTGGCCATTCTGTCGGAATGTGGCAGAGAGAATGAGATACCTTCTCATGTGTTAGGTAGTTGCCTAGATAATATGCTCCTTATGACACGCCGCTAAAATAACATCAAACATAGAATAATGGAGCTTATGGCAGAGAAGGGCTATACATGTCAGTGTACGTGAACACATATTTTTAGCTCGGTTAATGGTCGTGTTGGAAGGTTACATTTTGATAATCATTCAACAAGTCATTTTTTGGTCGAATTATGAATGAGATCTCGAGTTTAATAATTAATCATTCATTATTAATTTCTAAACATTAAACATTACTTTCAACATTACTTTAGTTGAAAGAAAATCAAATCTTCAGAGACATTTTCCGTGATAGCCTGCTTCTTTTTGTGGTCATCGATCGGTTTCGGGCGTTCGCCCATCTTCAGGCTGCTTTTGTCACACAGTGTGATAACCCAGACTTGCACAAGGCAAATTCACTTTACACACTCAGTGTTGTTTACACACTCAATGTTACTCACGTTAGTGAATTTGCTCTGCAAGTCTGTGTTATCGCACTATGTGACAAACGCATCCTGAACATGGGCGAACGCCCGAAACCGGTCGATGGCCACAAAGAAAAAGCAGGCTATCGCGGAAAATGTCTCTGATGCTTTCCAGGTCTGCGAAAACAACCACGACAAAACCAAATCTATTTGAAAAGCGTATTAAAATATGGGATACAAAAAACAAACAGTTTAAACCAAAATTTTATTTATACTGATTGATTTAAACAAATTATTTAACCACTTTACGTGAAATGTTTTTTTAAAAATTAGATATGATTATCAAAAGTAGCTAAAATTCATTAAACTGAAAAATAACACAATATCTTATCGATATTTTTTTATTCTGTTCATTTTACTTGTTTTTACAGTTCCTTAGCTTCCTGCTAACATTAAAAGAATTGTGGACCCTCTCACTGGTCTGAAGAAAGAAAGATTTTATAGCTCGTCAACTTAATGAGGAATTACCGAACTTATTTGTGATCTTGCCATTTTATCAAAATAGAGTTTTCACAGAAAATAAATGTTTCGAGTCACGCTGAAGATATGAAGGTATTAGATATTTCTGAATTTTTCTCGAATCGAATTCTCGAAATTTGGATAGCTAACTGCACAAGTGTAACTCTGTAACGTAAAACACTTAATTTGTGGGAGTTTTTTGATACGCCCATGAATACAACGTATACGCTATTATTGCAATAGCTTTCTTCAAGGTAGTTTCGCCTAGAATGCCAAAGCAACGCTGCCAAAGAAAAGTGGGTAGACCAAAGAGGGGTCTACTTCTTCCGCCAACATGCACCTAAATGGCTGTATGTAGTGTGGGCAAGGCTTATTTCCCCTTCCATGCATGTGATTGGCTAGTGGTGTGAAAAGGACTAAATCTCAGTTCCCATTGCCCTTTTCCCAAAGTTGTAGTTTTGTTTTGCTCCCGAAAACCGTTAATCATTTTTTCTTTCTTATTTCTCTCTCTCCTTTCCGTTATTAGAGGCAGCTATGTTTCGTTCTGACGGGTCAATCATCTTTTCCTAATATCAATTTTTCTCTTACGACACGTTCGTAAGAATTATGGACTTTATTGTTCTCAAAATTAGCCCAGTTGTGAAACGAATTTTCTGCAAGTGCAAGTTTTGCCGTTTTGTTATGGTCTCACACTCTGCTGAAGATGCCTGTTGTTATATAGGTGAAACTTCGATTTATAAGAAACCATTGACGCGGTCTCGACCCAAAAATCTAAGTGTTTTGCACAGAACGGCCGAGGAAGCCTAAAACACCATATAATTTTATACTTTTAAATCTAATGATTATTTTTTTTTTAAATAATTTGTTGGGGGGATTTTGGAGAGAGCTAAAACTATAAACTGTACGACCAATATTTCTAGACACCAGCCTGTAGCAATATTCTGAGCTACCTGATCTTAAAATTAACTTGTGTAATGTACGGCTCCCCATCACGTATTAAGTGCAAAAATTAGTTCATTAAAAAATTTCAGGTTAAAAGAAAGAGGTGCAAGTTAAAATTGTGTTGTTTTCGTATTGGCATGTTAATGGTTCACATCTGATTTTTGAAAATGTCGAAAGAATTTTTGGATATCCCGTATATTTCAAATAATAAAATTTGACGTTCAATTGATGTCTTAAATGAGAATCTTCTCTTACCGGTTTATTTAACTCGTTATGTAATAAAATTCTTGTCAAAGAGCAAATAAGTCGAACAATAACACTTTTTAAATAGGACATTATTTGGAAAGTTTCCAAAAGCACCTGGCAATATATCACACAGGTGGTTGTTGATTATTTATTTATTTTTTTGAAAAAAAAAATGCAGGTTTAATAGAGCTATTGGCATATATCCAGTTTTAAATGATACATTTAATTAATGTATAAAAAACCTTATCTGATTTTTATTCCATTAATAATAAATCAGAAACAATTAATTCACTAATTATGATCTCATTGCTCTACTTTTATATTTTTTTTTATTCATTTCTTTTTATTTTCTACCTATGGCAGGTTAGTTTTTAGCATGACCTATTTTTTACGTTCAATAATTTTTTTTTTTCGTTCTGTTATAGGATACCTGAGAAGATACATCTGCATGTTGACTACTATTCACCATCTATATTTGCCCATGACCTGACGCTATAAATTTATATTTTTCTTCAAAACCCAGCATCGAATTACATTATCGATTATGTGTTCTGGGAAAAGTATATATACAAATTTCATAAAAGTTAGTGATATCAAAACACAAAGAAGAAAGATCGTATTACCTAAAAATAAATTTAAAACCATTTTTTTTTTAGGTCTACATTTTTTTAAATTAAATTTAATTATTTTACGTTCTTTTATACCATCGAAAAAGAAGCCACTCATCCACCGAATGTACATGTTTTGAGTAAACCTGAAAACGAAAAATTTTTTTTAGCGAATATGCGTGTTTTTTGCAATTTTCTTGAAAACAGGTTCACGATTTTCTTTAAATTTGGTTATATTATCTACACATATAATTATCAATCTCTTTTATTTGTTTGAAATGTTTTTCCGGGAAAATTGCTTTTTTGACAGTTCTGAGGGGGGGGGGCAGTAACTTATAGGTTTTCTTTAAATTGCTATTTCAAAATATGTATAAGCTACGTATATAATAATGTAACGTTTTTCCCTCTAAACTAGCTACTGCAACTAGTTTTAAGTGGGTTCGTTTAGATAAAATACTCTAAACTTCAATAAGAAAAACACCAATTTATTGTTTTACACAATAAATAATAAATACAACATTTAATAATAATTAATTCACAGTTTAAACCACAAAAGTTCACTTTGTTCACTTTTTACACACTTTTCACAAACGTACACTTAGTTAGTAACAAGAAACACTGCAAAATCTCTGTTGTCTCACTATTTTTACCGGTGGAGAAGGGTCTAGAACTTTCTCGATTCTTCTAGAAAGAGCTAGAGCGCGCCACCAGCGGTTCCTAGCGGCCACTAGGAGAACCTGAGGTACTTGCTTTCTCTTCTAGATGGCACCAGTGGCTGCGTTACAATATTGAATATGTTGATGATTCCGTGTTGCTGAATAACATACGATGAACGAAATACCTGCTATATAATATTAATACACATTAGAAATAGAGCTAGAATTCTAAATTTCAAGAAAATCGGCTAACCGGAAGTACATCTTTGAACAATAGGTTTACTTAGAATGCTAACTACACATTATATCAACGTATTTTTTATTTTGTTTTTGTTTTTAACATTATAACCAGTATATTTTCTCCAAAAAAAATATTTAATGGGGGTTCTGCGATATTTTTGGCGCTAAATTTGAATTGTTATTTGAGGTTGGTTTAACATTATTCGTACTCTCTTCTGGGCTATATGTAATCACCGTGATAGGTACTTGTCCTCTTCTACCTCTATATTTAATGTTAGGTTAGATAGATTAATGAAGGGGAGCGAAGCCTCGTTCAACCACGACCTTTTGAGGCCTAAGTGGTCTCTTGTGGATCCCTTAGGTTACAGCAAATCTTTCAGTTTCGCCCACTTAATCAAGTCTAGCAAAGCTGATGAAGCTGATGGCATTATTTTTAATGTTAAAGGAAATGTGTAAAATTTAAAGTGTAAAGAAAAGCTGTCATTTATAAATAATTGTATTAACAACAGTAGATGAAATCAAAAGAAAAATTAGGTCTTTCCGTCGTGGTTCATCATACATCATTCATTATAACTCACAATTCTAAGTCGGTGTGACTCTAAGAGACCTTGGCATCTTCTTCAATAGGAACTTAGTTTTAGTAGTCATACAAAGTTGATTTCTGTGAAGGCTAACAAAATTCTAGGATTATAAATAGAAGTACAAAATATTTGTATGAAAGTCATACCCTTGTCATCTTTATCAAATCCTTGGAACGTCCCAATCTGCAGTATGGTGCTTACTTATGTAAGACAAATTGAATCGATCCCAAAAAGATTTTTACAACTGATTTGGTTCCGAGAAACAGGTATCTATGCTGATACTGCGTATAATCAGCTAATGGAAATGATTGGGATCAAACCTCCTCAACATTGACGGTACTATAATGACATCACAGTCATTTACAAACTACCACATAACAAAATAGACTGCTCTGACAATTCTACATTCTTCACTTCCATATTATCTCCTATAATACCGGACAATCGTTAATTTTCTCTAAAAAAATCATGCTCTTCTAATTACTCCAGTATATATTTGTATATTCATGTATAATTTCAATACATTACCCCCTCACATTGATATTTTTAATATTACTCTCAATAAACAGAAATATCAAAATATCATCTTGCATACTGATTTCACTCATTCCTGATATCTTTACTGAATAACATAAATACTCTGTAAATTAATACTAAGTTCATTATCATTATATTCTGATACTTGATACAATATTTCTTTTTCTATTCTCCATTTTCTTTTGTTTCATAATTGACATTAATTTAATTCTGAATTTAAAGGCTTTAACTTGCAAACTATATTATAAATTTTTACAGACGTCAAATTTAAATTATTATTTTTGTATTTATTTTTGTAAAGTGTATAACTATGCTATAGCTATTTATATTGTTTGTAACAGGTAACATGTAACAACCCCTTCATAAATAAACAAATTCAGATTATCATTTTCTTAGAAAGAAAATAATTTTTTGCTCTTAATATATTGGATAAGTTTCATCATTTGATCACCAAGTTGAAAGGGTAATAAGTAATAGCAAGATAAAGATATTGCAAGGAAAATTCTAATATTTATGTTACTTGTGGTTAAGAATCTGTAAGCATCATCTACGTCACAAAGCAAAAATACGCCGCAGGTGTTGGGCCACCTGAACTTGCAGCGCCAGCATCCCTCTTTTAATCTATTGTGTTTTCACAAGAACTACCGCGTGCCTAGTTACTTACACACATACACACACACACACACACACACATACACACATATATATATATATATAGCGAGAGCTAATGTTCTCGTACGGTCCCCTCCATTCTATATCAACTAGCCATCCTGAGTTAAACACTGACTCACTATACACACACACACACATATACACACACAAACTAACCAAGTTATATACGGTCTCACAATACATACTGTCTTCATGTCACTACCTGCTCGCCTGCTTTCTTCGTCTTCTCCTTTTCAAAGTTGCACAACTGCTTGCAACTAGAATAGATAGTAAAAGAGCCATGGGTTAAAGAGAAGCAAAGAGATAAACCTTCACTAGAAGATAGTGAGTGCAAAAAAAAAAATGAAATAAAAAAAGAATAAGTATACATTGGCAGAAAACCGTTGCTCTGAGGAGTTAGTAGCGGCCTCAGGGGACCTGCTTCTCAATAGAAGATAGATGAACCTTGATTTAGGGGCAAACAGATGAATGAATGGTATGAACTTACTAACCATAGACGCTCAGCATCTTAGTTAAAAGTGCGTTCAATTAAATACTAAGAAATTTCTCGTAATTAAAATAATAAAGAAACAAGTAAAAATGAATGATAATTAAATGAAAGAACTTCTTTTGAGATAATCAAAATTTATTAAATTTTTGAAATTGATTTCTACATGTTTTGTCATACACAGAGAGAGACAAAATCTGATGTTAGACGTTTGATGTGTAAACGGACTGGCCCTCTAACAGTTGATGTGTAAAGCCAAATCCTCTGCAACTTGAAATGATTTAACTCTTTTAGGTGTCAGTGTAAGTACAATGACTGTAGTCGTTTGTACGGTCTACGAATGTGTAAATGTAAGTGAATGTGTGTGAGTTTGCCTGAGGACTGCTAAAACCAACTAGTTGTACATTTCAACTATTTTTGTAGGCCCTATGTATACTTAGGGAAGCCAGTGACAGAGACATTTTCCGTGGTAGCCTGGCTTCTTTTTGTGGTCATCGACCAGTTCGGCCGTTCGCCCATCTTCAGGATGCCTTTTTCAGACAGTGTGACAACATAGATTTGCACAGAGCAAATTCAGTTTACACACACCTCCCTGAGTTTACACTGAGTGAGGGCTCCTCAAGTTTACACTTGAGTGTGTAAACTGAATTTGCTGTGTGCGTCTGTGTTGTCACAGTCTGAAAAAGGCATCCTGAAGATGGGCGAACGCCCGAAACCGGTCGATGACCACAAAATGAAGCAGGCTACCACGGAAAATGTCTCTGATGCTTTCCAGCTCTGCGGAACCAACCATCACAACAGTGCTATAAGTGTTGTTTCGTCTTGTTATGCTGAAATACCTGTTGGTCATCAAGATCTCTGATGAAGTGAATGGCAATAAATTGATAAAACTGTACGACATGTAGTAGCTAAAACACGAAGTTGGAAAATATTCTATGGAACCGCTTTCCGCAATAATTGTAAAAAAAATTGAATTAATTAATATCAGGAAATTCGCAGTTCCACTAGACGGAGTTTGGGTTCAGCAGTGGAAACTAAAGAAGGAAAGAACCAGACAAGATACCCGATCCATATCACGTACAGTCTGGATAGATTTTATGTCAAGAGATACTTTCGGTTCCAAGTTCGGCACAAGAATTACAGCGCCAAACTTGAAAAATCTTCAAGGACAAAAGAGGATCTGCTAGGAGTCAATTTTGTGGTAATGTTTTCATAAGGCGGCTGATCCATCCATCAGGTCTCCTTCGTACCCACATTCTTCTTCCTTCAACCCAAAAAAATGTTAGTATGCGTGACCATAATGAGCCTTCCAAGACTAATCTGGAGGCCTCAATCCCACCTCACCGACCCGGGGGAGTATGCTTTATCTTGTGAGCCATTTTTCAATAGCCTCAATAGGCAGTTCAAGTCAGACTTATTAATTCCAGAGCCATCTTCACCTCCTCACTATGGATGAATAAATTGGAATAAGGAAAGAAAAGAATGTTAGGAACTTTGTTGAACACCTCCAAATTTTAGTCAAATATCAAATCTTATCGTAACTGCCGCTAAGGACGGGGGGGGGTTTATTATGGGGTATTCTTATGATTGGAAGAAGGTTGTAATCAGGGAATCACATAGATAAACCTCTAATGCTAAATTTGTAGGTCTATTTGAAGGAAAAGAACATTAGACCAGGAAAAAAAGAGATATTGCCACTGGGCTAGGATTCTTCAGTCGCTTTTCAGACACGCTAGACGGGAGCTGGCCTATTCTAAGTATTCTAAACCCCGGATTTGGAGTAGGAGTTGACTTTAAAGTTTTTGTCATATACCACCGTGATACACGGTGTGTGACAGATTCTTTAAGTTGAAATCTACTCTTTATACTAACTTGATGAACCATACATTGACGATGGATGAGAATACGAAACCGGTTAGTACTAAAAATGAAGCAATGACGGATAAAAATCCCCGTTCCATTAAAAACATTAGTCAATTTGTCAGTGTATTGACTGTTTGGAATTATTATTGCCTCATTAATAACTATAAGGAATTGGCATTACACACAAACTGTATCAATGAAAGTTTTTTTGCGAAATACGGTTTTGTTTCTCCTTTTCTTCTCAACAGTGCTCGACATTTAGCCTGGTGTTAACATTTCCACAGGCGTAGAGTTAAGAGAATGTGATAAAAAGTGTTTGGTGTCTTACCGGTTTATAGTTATATTTAAAACATTACACATAGGTTAATGAGTTTTTTAATTATATAATTTTGGTGGAGGGGGGCAATAAACCTGTTTCCTTCCAACCATATCTGTAATAATTACATTACCTCCGCCCACAATTAAATTATTAATTATTGCTAAGTAAAAACAACATAACAAATAAATAAATAAATAGAAACTAATTACTTACACTAACACCTTTACATTAAAACAATAGTCAACTCAACAAACTATCAACTAATACGTTAACAATTTAAAAACTACATTAATCTTTCAATGAATAGTATTAAATTAAATTTTTCCAAATAGAGGAATGTCTTTCAGGTGATGAATCAGTTTATCAATAATACGTATAACATTGTTTTGTTGAATGTGTGGATGGGTCCGCAATGCTGGATAAATCTAGTATTTTATCCGTCGTAGTATGCATATATATATTGTTCCTGACTGGTTTCAGATTTTCCTCCATCTTCAGAGCAGATTCACCAAGTTCGTGTAGAGAGTTCACTTCAACACGTTGTGTTTCTGTCACACTCACACTTGTTGGTTGTATATTCGTATACAACTGAATATTAAGTAATTTCACGGTACAATAAAGAAGGATACGTATTTGCAATAATATATTGTAAAGAGTCCTTGATCATATTAATAGATTTAATGCAGTCATTTATAGTAGCATTTTATTACTATTATCCCCTATGGTGCAACAGGCCGTGAAGGGCCAAGGCTTGCCAGACAGACGGCGATTTGAATAAGAGGCGTGTGGTAAGCAGCCGCAGTTCCAACTCCCTTTAGTTCCGGTTTTTGCTACCGAGGGCGCTACTAACTGTAGCTGTCCACTTTTTATCACGATGCTGGGTCAACATCGAGTTTGCCCTCACGGGAATCAAACCCTGAATTCTCGCACGTAAGGCGAGTGCGCTAGCCCACTAGACCAACGCGTTAGGACGTTACTATTATCAGAAGTATACGAATTACTTACATGGTCAATATTATTAAAATATAAACACGTTTATACATATCAGATATATATATACAACTAACAAGTGTGAGTGTAACAGAAACATTATGTTGAAGTGAACTCTCTACATGAAATTGGTGAATTTACTCTGACTATGGATGAAAATCCGAAACCGGTCAGGCACAATATAAATATGCATACTAACCAGATAACATTGTTTCAATTAATAAGGAAAATCTTCTTAGTTACCTCATACAGTTAATAATTTATAAATTGTTGAAAATAATTATTTCAGACATAGTATACTATATATATATAATCTATAAATGTGTTTATATTTTAATAATATTTATCATGCAAAAGTAATTTTTATACACTGATAATAGTAATAAAAAGTCATAAATGACTGTATTAAATCTATTAATATGATCAAGGACTCTTTAGAATATATTATTGCAAATACGTATCCTACTTTATTGTACCAAGGTATATTACTTATTATTAAAAATTTATAATTTTTCTTTAGTTTCCTTCTCAATTTCCACTTTTTTATATAATAAGTAACATTTTTTTTTTTTTTTTTTTTTACATATAATTACAGCGTGGAATGCATCCTTACGATAGAAATAAATATGTATTTCAAATTGGGTGATCTCATATTTTAATGTCATGAGAAAGCTAGTAATAACATTTCAATAATTATATTTCTTTTTTTATAACAATTTAAATCTAATTATTTACTATTAAAGTAGTGTTGAGAATTTAACATTTACAGAATGGCTCATTGAATGTAATATAATTTGTTCTTTAAGGTCAGCGCTAAGTCTTCCTTAAATTCTGTCATGGAAATTTCACTGAGAAGCCAGCAAGGGGTATCATTGAATGGAGTTACTTGGGGAGTAGCGAAATCACGGGTAACCACAGCTCACTTCCATGCACTTAATCAAAACAGTACACAATACACTTGAACTACATACACTCTACACTTTACAGACAAGGACAAATACAGTACAGAAACTAGGGTGTCCGTCTCTAGTTAATTGGCGTAAGCATGCTAGAGTAGCAACGCGGAGGTTCTGGGTTCGAATCCAGCATGCCCATAGATTTTTCTTTTTCTAGGAGCCATCTACAACTCACTGTACGGTGATAAGCAGTATTGTCTATAGCTTCGAGGCCGGGGATGCACAAAATATCTTTCTGGTCGCAGTGCGATAATCCCCTACAACAATCTACATCTCTACATTGAGAATTTTCCATTTTAGTTCGATCATACCTAGAAGTTGACATTGTTCGGAGAAAATGTAATTCTGGGAAACACAAGAATCCTGGTGGGTAAACTGGACTAGCCACTTTTCCAGAGAAGTTAGCCTCTTTTTTTGCGGGTATCCAGCCAATTAATACGAACAATAATTTAAATTGTCATTTGATCATTCACAGAAAATAAATAATGGCCAAAGTTCACACACAATAATATGAAAATTCTCTTCGTCTTAAAGTCTAACATAATTTTCCAACCTCATCATTAAAATATAATTCGGTTTAAAGTGCAAGTAATCAATTCGTGTGTTCACATTTCACAAATTCACCTCATCCAGCCCACCATTGTATATATATCCAATAAATATTGTGATTCCAAAAAATGGAACCACAATAAAAAAAAAAAATTTCTATCGACTGCTAATTTTTATGTATATAAATAGTAACAACTAATTAAAATTTAAAAATTTGTTTTTAACTAATTGAAGCATATATTTAACAATGGGATGAAGGATTTTTAAATCTAAAATTACTTTTAATTAGTATGGACATACTTTTATTATTAAAATTAAAATTTATATTGTTCAATATTATGGTAATGAATATTATTATTATTACGTTGTTATTATTATTATTATTGTAATTGTTTTTTTAAATAAGTAAGTTTTAAATTTCTAAGTTAGTGTTAAATAAGTAAGGTTTAAAATTGTAAGTTTTAAAAAAGTAAAAATTGTGTTAATTTTATTTTATTCATAATTATATATAATCATTTTGTAAGATATGCAGACTAAATATATACAAAAAGAAAAATCTGGTATAAAACACTCACACGACTTTATGGAGAAAATCATAAAAACCTGAAAACCTATTTGAGTAAAGTCGCACTTCCGGTCATCCGATTTTCTTCAACCCATAACACCACCAATTCTCACCCTTAAATGTGCTCTTAAATGAATTTTCCTGTAGAAATGTTTCAATTAAAAGTTGTAGCTCGTTATATGTGTAGTTGATATAAGTCAAGTTTAAGGAAAATCATTGGAGCCGTTTTCGAGAAAATTACAAAAAACTGAAAAAGCTATTTAGTAAAGTGGCACTTCCGGTTGATGGATTTTGCCCAAAATCTTTGTGTCTGATGCGGTGGTAGTACGTAAATAGAATACCAATTTTGAGCTTCCTGCAACTTTTCATTTTTGAAATATTCTTTTCACATATGTAGTGGAATCGTTTATTGGATGATCTGATCCCACCTTGATACTATAAGATGCAGTGGAATCGTTTAATGTGATTCCTGAGGTATGTAGTAGATATCTTGAAGAGGGCGGAAGTTAGTTTAGAGATTTTTGGAAGTTAGCGCTCGAATTATTAACACGGATTTTATAAAAATAGACTGTATTTGAACAATAATTTAAACGTAAAAAATGGTAACTATTAACAAGAAATACTTAGAAATAAATAGGAGATAAATAACTAATAAATTAGAATGATTAAGATAAATGAACTAAGATGCACCACTAAAGTTAATAAGTATAAAATAAAGACTGTATAGGGACGCGTAAATTGCTGCTCGTATAATAACGAAGACGTATTGAAGTATAATCGTATAATCATCCCCTCTTCCAATGGGGCGAGTTTATATATTAGTGTTGGCCACACTCACACAAAGACATCTGTCCTAGTGTGCGACCTTGGTTAGTTTGGTGACCACCGATTTAGGTCAGTGGCCCGCCTTAGCGGTGCTTGCTTTGATGTAAGGGTATTTACCTTTGGTTTGTTTGTTTGGCCGCGGCCTAGTCTTGAAGTCAGGCAGCTGACTAGGCCACTAGTTGTAAATTATTCTTTCTTTGTTATCTGTTTTGAAGGTTTGACATTGCTATGACTTTGCCATGTCATTACACATATATCCACAAACACGCAAACCATTTTTTAAAACCACTTTTTTTGGACTCAGGGGACCTTAAAATGTGTATTTTCGGTGAAAACTCAATTTCAAAAATCTGGCACGCAGTTAGAGAAGGTAAAAAAAGAAAGAAATGGAATTCAAATCAATTGTAACATTAGGTGCGAAATTTGCTCAGTGATAGTGACTGGACTAGCGCAACAAGAAGACGAACTTTTGTGATTGCAAAATAATTCTGTATAAGCGATCGAATAAAAGAGTTATACAAAAACAAAACAAAAAATCTCTGTTATACGTTTTATTTACTGATATAAAATTTAATTCATTAATATTACTATCAAGTATAGTTACAACGTCTTCTGGAATACCGTGTGAACCTTATATTATTAATAAATAAAGTTAATCAGAATTTAAATAACATTTTATAATTAATCAGAAGAAATTGATTCCTTATTTGGCCTATAACCTTTTTATTAATTTGCTCGTTATATCTATCGTTGTAATAAATTGTGATGATTTTTCCAATATATAAATTGAAGCAATAACTTTGTTACTTTCTCTTTATTAAACAAACAAATTGCATAGAAATTCCGAATACTATTTTAAGTATATTAAACATAAAATCTGCAAAATTATTTATTTAAAATCCAAATAGGTAGCGGAAAATAATAATTTGAAAATATACTTAAAGTTTATTCGTGCGTAACCCTAAACGATTGTAGTAGCAAATATAGTGCAGATATTAACTTCTCTTAGAGCTGCGCATTATTATTTTATTTATTCTTTTGGTGTAATTAAAAATAAATTAATATTTTGGTGCTATAATTTTTAAAATTCGTGAGTACTTCTATAAATTTTGATCCGCTGAGTTTCCTTATTCCTAAGTAGTAATTTTTTTTTCCATTCAAATTAGTAATTACTAAGTAAATAATATGTTGAAAAAAGGTAATTAATAGCTATCCACAAGTTAGCTTCTATCCACACCACAAATAAATAGATCACTAAGGACCTTCTTCAGTACCTCCCTTTTGTGTTTAGAGCACTCTGCCCCATTCACAAACATCAATAAGGTTTGTCGGGCTGGGACAGTGGTTCTCGAATAAACAAGGATTGCTCAGGTGTCTTTTATTTTGAGATTAAAACTTTATATAGCCTGTATTCACAACAGAATAAGGCAAACTCCAATGATTCCGTAAACTCATTTTATAATACAGTGCAAAAGACAACGTTAACTATGATTTCTTGGGTCCAATACACCGTTAGTGGCCCGTTAGCATACCAAATCACCTTTCCAAGGTAATGCCAAAAATACGTCTTTTTTTAAAGCTAAACATTTTCCATAAAAAAAGAGTTCTTTAGCTTTTACTCTACGATCTTTCTATACGGTTAGAGAAAGGTTCGCCATCCTAGCCTTAGATAGTGAATGACTCATCTACCAAGCAATTCGATTGGCACAAAATTGTTGGATAAATAATTGTTAAGAAAAGTAATAAATTGAGTACAATAAGGATCACACTTCTAAAGTAAATCTTAATCGGAACATATAGATTTAATTTCACGGAAATTGTATCAAGTGTTCAAACGAAGTTAACAATTGGTAAAAGAAAAGTTTGGTTGAGGGGAAAAGTAATTAAGTTGTTTTCCAAAAATCTCTAAAAAATTGGTAAATTTTCATTAAATTTGAAGTTTTAAACATTCGTCGAAGCACAAATATAGAAGTGGTGGAGATACTACTATTAAAGTCAGATAGTAGTTGTACTGATTGTACAATAGATAGCGGCAATAACATGAAATAAACCAAAATGACATTTAACGCCATAAATAGCGCAGACCTAGCTGAAATCAATTTTCCCGAGAAAATGTATGTGTGAAGTTATCCCAATATCTAACTTTCATCAGATTTGGAATTCTACCAATGCTGCTAGGGAGATGAAGTTGTTTGTGTCTGAGATTGTTCTCAAGTGCCACTTGGATATCCAACCAGCGTAGCCCATTTGCTGGGTCGTGCGAAGAAGAATGTCTACATAGCCGACGAAGTCATGGCGTAAAAAAAAAAAAAGCAATGCTGCTAACATATTTGAATGTTATATAGATGGCGGAACCATACATTGTAATGAAGTGGTAATTTAGAGGAAAATTTAGCATATTGCAGCTTAGGCTGTTTCTCAGAATTCATAAAAATAACAATTCCAAAAAACAATTGCTTTAAATAAGAATGATACGTAATTTTGTGTAGATAGCATAGCATAAGAAGTTTAAAGAAAATGGTTCCGCCATTTGAAGAATTTACGGAAATAAAATAGCGACAAACTAGAAAAAAAATCTTCAATAAAATTGCATTTCAGGTTGATAATTTTGTTGATATTGTCAGATACGATAACGATACCTAAACGGAATATAAAATTTTAATGTTCTGAGAATTTTTTTTTTTTTTTGAGATAGTTTTATAATAGGTCTTAGATGGTGAGAAAGTTAATGAGAAGAGGTTTTGTGAAATAAGCTAGAATACATGCTGAACACTGTACATTAAAATAGTGACACGAAACTGCCAAGATTTTACACCAATAATAGAACTTAAGAAGTGAATGATTTAGTCTGGGTAAAGAGAAGGGTAGTAGTCAGTTGCTGACGCTTTGTAACTGCTGTATAAACTGTTCTAAAGACTGTCTCCTGTAGAGCTAGCATAGCTATATATATGCAGAGTCTCCCACTCTTGTCTGGCCGAACCAGGGAGTGAATTCTGAATTTTTGTGTGTATCTTTTTCAGCTTTAAATCCCTTTCTTCGGATGCTATCACAGTTTGTTCTCTTACGCTTCTCACTCATTTTCTCACACTCACACATACGCTCGTTGAGATCATTCGTTAAAAACATTTTTCAATATTTAGGAGAACTCAAGACATGTGTTGCCAGCGAAAACTGGAATTCGAAAATTGATCTTTAAAGCAATAATTTTTTTCACAGATTAATAGTAAATGAATGTATAAAACTGGTACATTAAAGGATTATTTGACAGAAAAAAATGGTTCAAATTATAACAAATAAGGTGGTAACATTGTTTATAGAAAAATACTTTGATTGGAAAACTTTTGTCTGAAAAATGCTGCATTAATAAGAGATATTCTAGCTTAAAGGTGGTTATTCAATAATCCACCACCATGTTACGATGTAATTATAAAAAAAAAATTAGTAGGGAATTAATGAGTTAAATAATATTATCGTGAACTGTTAGGAAAAGTGAAGAAAAGAAATTATGAATTGAAAAATTAGCAAGTATTAATAATGCTTGAATTGATATCTTGTTGAAAGGTTCTATGATGGAGAATAAATTTAAGATAATATTAATGATGTTCAGGTAGCGAATTTGATCAGGTAGGAAGTTTTTTACAAAGTTTACTAATATCATTCAATTTCATGTAGGAAAAAAATATATATTAGAAATAAATTATTCTTATGTGAATGAAAATATTCTTTATGAATGAAATTATTTATGAACGAACTTTAAAAATATGATAATTAATGTAGCTTATACCTGTAGCACAATTCCCAGTAGTCTAATCTACATTTCAATATATTATCTCTACCAAACGTTTATTTAAAAGCTCTCTAAAAAGAGATCTTTAATTCTACTATAAAGTATATTTTAATATTATATCTACATAGGTGAAATAAAATCACTTGATAATCAAGAATTATGCAAATAAATATGAATATTACGTTTTGAAATAGAAATAAAAGGAACGATAGCTAAAATTGTTGAATTTACGAATTTTAAGGGCTTTGACGAAGTATACAAAAATAAACTTTAAAGCTCAAGTTTAGTTTTCAATAAAAAGTGATGTTTGACTGTAAATGCAGGAAAATTTGAATATACCGTCTTACTTGCAACATGGAAGTTTCGGGAAAACTGTGATCTATTTAATTCAATCTGCCCTTTTTAGTTTACCTTGAATTTCCTTTTACGAACATCATTTATTCTCTAGAGATAGTGAGATAAAAAAAAAAAATCTGGTGTAAAACACTCACACAACTTTCTCTAACTGCAATGAATACAATAAGGAATTAACAATGTAGTTACATTGTAGTCCAAAAGACATTGCCAATAACACTGATGAAACCTTTTTTACTTTTTGCCAATTATCACGAGCTTTCGGCCATCCATTATCTTTTAGACCAGTGTAGGTTATATATATTTTATATGCGTCCAATTCTTCAACCACACTGACGCCCTCCTTTAATCCATGACAGACAATTAGATGCTCTTCTATCAATACAAACATGTTACGTGGTGGGCAGATGTGAAACCCAGTTATGCCATCATATAATCTAAAGCTTTGACTTAAACGCCAAGCTTATTCAAATGCCTATCTTATTATTCATTAAAGAAATTCGAAATAATATTTGAAATTTAACGTCACAAGTTTCATAGAACTAGTAAAATAATTTTTTTTTCAAAAATAGGTTTCAAATAAAAGTGGTAGGCTATTATCTTTGCAATTAGCATTTCAGGTTTAAAGGAAATCGCAAGGAAATACTCCAAAATTTATTCTGTAAAGCCACATTTTCGGTTAATTGATTTTCTCCCAAATTTGGAATTCTAATCATGCGTCTCATTTATAGTGATATTAGGAAGTTGGTAGGACTATACATTGTATTGATGAGGTGGTACTTTAAAGAAAGAATAAAGGCTACTACCCCAGAAGCACTCGAAGAATCAATTTTGCCGGCAAAAGATGTTCAATATAAAAGTGATACGTATTTGGTAAATACATGAAACAAAGTTTAAATAAAATCGTGGCGCCGTTTTTTTTCGAGAAAGTTGCGAAAAACTGAAAGAGCCACTTAAATGCCAATAAATTTGCACTTTTGGTTGATGGATTTTGCTCCAAAAATGTGTATCAGATGTGGTGGTAATACCCAAACGGTTACCAAGTTTGAGTTTTCAGAGTTTTCTGTTTTACTCACATATTTGATAAAAATATTCTTTTTGTACCTACTAAGGGAACCTCATTATGAAAATTCATTATGAAATTTTGATACGATCACCATCCTCTTACCGGGTATAAAATTACTTCAGCAATAAATAACTCACTTTTATAAGTGACCTTGGAGCTTATAATTTCTTCTGAGAAAACATGTTAGTGAAATGTTTTTGGTGTGTTGTGTGTAGTGTAGTGTAGTGGTAGCTTTTGGCGTGAGCGGTTTTGTAAAGGGCTTGTGTTTAACAGACAGAAGTAATGAGAATAATTAAGAAAACACTGGTAGATTAAATTAAATATATTCTTTAAAGATATTTAAATGCTATTCAATAACACAGCAATATGCTTATTAATTTACTGAAATTAGTTGGAACAAACTCTTATGTTATAACTTAAACTGCCACTGATTCTGAAGAGAGCGAAAAACAAGTGTTCTGCTTGAATGTCTGTTTTAGACTGTCTTGAAGGAATGTCTTCTAATTGTTCGTTAAATCTTCCCTGTGAGAAGAAGGGGTAGACAATGTTAACAAGGTTCATGAACTATTCTTGTAACTGTACTCTTCTACCTGCGTGTACCTTTTTTTTGGTTAACGAGCTTGCATTTTCTTCATATCGTAATTTTCTTTAAATAAAATAGATATAATTTCTTGCATCCATCACATTAGCATACTCAGCTTATTTTCTCAACTTATGGACGCCATAGTTCATTTCTGCCAATAGAAATGTCCTAGCCTACCTTAGTCTCGGGAAAGTTCTCTAAAGCAATGCACTCTTCGATTCCTCTTCATTTCTAAGCTCTCCTTGGAGAGACTGGTTGGTTATAGAATTGTTGCACTTGCTAGATTCGTTGTCATCTAATTATCTTCCATGCCAACACATCTTATCATCAAATAATATAGAATACTCTGTTATTTCCGCACTTGACTTCTTTTTTTTTCTAGGTATTCCCAAATCATTTTCGAAATGATGACCCACAGTTCAATGCTTAAATGGTGGTAGCTTTAATGACGGCTAGGTTCCTATCTGCTATAGTTTCTTTCAATAATTAACTAAACACACCCTTTCAATTGCGTTAATTTTCGCCATGAAGATGCTGAAAAACTTGCCCATTGACTCCGTGTTCTTGGCCCATAAACTCTAGCTCCAGTCCCATCAGGAGTCTGGATTCGTAACTACATCCATTTTTATTACTTAGTCTCATAGGGAAATTTTTTCAAGAAGAAGAAGCCGGTTTCAAGGATTCCCACACTTTGGTGTCAATACCGCCCTCACCACCATCCCTTACCTAACCATTCTGAGAAAAGCCCAATTCTCCGGCCACTCAAACACAAAATGGAGTGGTTTAAAAATGAGGATAACCCTCCAACCCCCGATTTTGAGGCAAATTTTTCCACAAAATCATGCATAAACATATTTGATGTTGTAATTTTTAATTTTTAAAACAATTTTCTCGTAATTGATTATCAAGGGTCTAAAAATAGACTCATTAAGGACGAAATGTATCCCCTCTGGAATAATGATTGACACTTACATTGAAACTTGACATTCTTTATTTAGCAAGAGAACTCGAAAAAATTTATTGAATAACAAAATCATTATAAAAGATCTAAAAAGATTATATAAAACATTATTTGTTGTAAAATAAATAAACAAATATATAAATAAAAACAGATTCTGTGAGAAAAAAGAAATAAATCTGATTCAAACATAATCAATCAACGTCTTATGGCCAATCAAAAGTCAAAGAAGCGTATCAATATCTAATACATTCAACTAATACATAAAAAAAAATTCAAACACACTTGAATTAACTGCTACAATTTTTTATCTGATCATAAAACAGGTGTTTAGCAGCTTAATTTCATCCTTTTTACACGATTGATTGGATGGTTTGAGGTTTTAGACAGGTATTAAACGATAGAAGAAAAAAAAAAAGACTATATATGAATAAAGTGTTCAGTTATGCATTTAAACATCTCCTGTTTGAATTTCATAATCGTCGACGTCAGAACATCCCATTATACACTCGCTTAACCATCAATAATAATTTATATTTATAAGTACATATATTTTTTTCTTTTTTTTAGATTCTTTTAATTTTTTTTCTTAACTATCAATGGACGAAACTTTCAATTTTTTTTCACATAATCCAATACGCAATAAACTTAAACCAGGATAAACAGTAGAATGATACAAGAAACTGCCAGCGTTCAGAATTGGGCAATAAAACAAATTAATTTGTCTACACTCTCTAGTGATTTTTGATATAAATTGTGAGCTATAGTATAAAATGAAATTCATTTTTTACACAAAAGAATTAAATTATATATTAATTCAATATGTGAACTTAATAAATGTTATAAATACACAAATTTCTTTTTAGAAATGTGCACGTTTCATTCCACAATAATTTTGGTAGGCATATTGCACATTTTTCGCGCCCAGTACTAACGCTTACCATTAGTTTTTCATTACTACTTATTGGAAAACTGCTGGAAAATGGGAAATGTAATTAGGAAAATTGGAAAAATCTTAAGAAAAATCTGGCCAATAACTAACTAACTGTGTGTCATCCAAGCTCAGGCGGACCAGATGGAGAAGGAAACAAACTGAGGGGCGCTAATGACCTTAGAAGTTGATGCGCCCAAAGAAAAAAAAAAAAAAGAAAAAAGAAAAAAAAAAAAACTAACTGGCTTAATAACATCGTGCACAACATTTGAGAAGCGGGATATTCCTTCTTTTTTTTTTTGTAATCGTGTCAAATTTTTTCGATATCGAGTTTTCACCGGAAATATCCGTTTTGAGGCCCCTGAGTCCAAAAAAGTGGTTTTTAGCAAATGGTCTGTGTGTGTGTGTGTGTGTGTGTGTGTGTGTGTGTGCATGTGGTACGTGAACCGCATAGCTCAAAAACGAAAACTCATAGAAAGTTCAAACTTGGTATTCAGTTTAGGTGTCACCATGAGATCCTACAGTGGGTCATCTGTCGAAATTCCTCAACCGGAAGTACCTCCTTACTCAATCGTTTTATTCACTTTCTTGCGATTTTCTCAAAAATTACTCAGACGATTTTCATGAAACTTGGTATATCAATTACTCATTTAATGAGCTACAACATTTATTTAAAATATTTCTCTGTTTAAGAATTCATTTAAGGGCAGTTTTAGTGGTGATGTGGGGTTAGGTTTTTCTTTAAGTGGTATTACAGTTTACTATACAACTCTATTATCTAAATAATATTAATTAGAATTAAATATGTCATTGAAATACCGAATTTGAAAAAGATCGGATGACCGAAAGTGCGTTTACATTACCACTTTATTAAATAATTTTTCCACTTTTTCGCGATTTTCTCAAAAATTGCTCCGACAATTTTTTTGCAATGATTAATATATTAAACTACAAATTCATAGATATACAATTTCTATTTAAAACATTTCTTTGGGAAAATTCATTTAAGGACACCTTTAAAGGATCGATGGAGTTATGTTTTCCTCTAAAGTGCTGTCATAATAGTTGATTATACAATTCTATTATCAAAACTAAATTAATTAGAAATTAGATGGCCGAAATTCCAAGTTTCAAGGAAATTAGTTAACCGGAAGTGCGCTTTTACTGTTGAGATTTTCATTAATTTAACGAATTTCATTAAATTTGGTTTACTAACCATTTGTCAATTACAATTTTATGTACTGGAGTAAGAGAAAGTTATGTGAGTGTTTCACATCAGATTTTTTTTCTTTATAAATATCACTCATTTAAAAAATAAAATAAAAAAAATCTGCTGTGAAAATCACTCACGACTTTCTCTTACTGTAATTTACGTAATTATAACTGATGCAATTCTTTTTAAGCATATTGAAATGTGTTTGGGTGATGTTTGTAGTAGCACGAGCGGTTTAATAAAAGGGCTTGTAAGTATGTTTGAGATAGAAGTAATAAGAATAATTATTAAGTAATCACTGGTAGATTAAATTAAATGTATTATCTTTAAAGATATTTAAATATTTTACAATATCACAACTATTATGTTTGTGAAATTAATTATTTATCTAGATTAAATGCAAAGCTCTTATGTTTTAACTTATATCTGGCACTGATTTGAAGAGGGCGATTCCTGAAGTGTTCTGGCTTTAGAAGCAGAATGTAGACTGTGTTGTTTGGAGGCAGAGTTCAGACTGTACTGAAGGAATGCCCTCTTTAGAGGGGGATTTTCTATTATAAAAGAGTTGGCCTAACGGGTTTTTGTGCCTTTGTTTTCCTAATAGCAATGACCCAAAATTACAGTACCTGACTCTAAAATACACTTTTTTTGAAGGTAAATTTACTATTTAATATATTAACAAAATTTGATTTTTCAAACTATAAAATATTCTAAACTATTTTTCAAAACTATTATTTTTCTATTTCGTTCTTCCATTACAATATAATTCTTATTAGATGTCTTGAAGTTAAATGAATGGATGAAACTGATCTTTAAAAATCTTTTTTTAAGGAAATCTTTCTTTTCTATTCTAAATCTTCTTCTTCTTTTTTTAAGGAATGTTTAATGATCTGCTTCCACAAAAACCCCCATTTAAATGAATTTTTTTTCGGAAACAGTTTCAAACAAAATGTCTCAGCGTATACAGACTGTAAAACCAAGTTTATGGAGAAAATAGCTGAAAACTGGAAAAAAAAATTTATAGTCCAGTAAAGTCACACTTTCTGCTTTCTTCAAACAAGAAATTTTTTCGACAAATCAAATTCTGGTTAATATATTATATATAATATCTGTAGGTGATAGAATAGCATTTGACAAAGTTAACTTTCTTCAAATTGTAATTAAGTATAATAGACTTTATGTCATCTGTGTATTATTAGGACTAATATTAACCTAAATAATAAATTGTAAGTATTTTAAGTTTAAACAAAGTTTTGTCAATTAAAACTTACAATAAAATTCAGTAAGAAGAAAGTCATCTGAGTGTTTCGAAAGACTAGATTTTTTATTATTATTATTTTTTTAAATAAGTGATATTTCCTTAAAAAAAAAACTAAAGGAACTTCACATGATACGCGCATTTGTTTTTTGTTTTTGTTTTTTTATAGATGCACAACAGCTAAGGTCCTTTGCACCTACAGTACTTATTCATTTTATTCTTGCCATTTTTTTTAATCATAACTGATCTATAATTGCACTAATAAAAATTTGAAAGCTAATCCTCATACACAAACTTTCACTCGACGAATCATTCTTCCTTTTGGCACGATTGCCGGGGTGCAAATCCCGGCTGCAGGCCTGCCCTTCCAGGAATTACCGGGGCTCCTTAGTAAAGTAGATTTATTAAATGATCTTACCATTTCTGACGTTATTGGTCCCCACACATCAATCGTAACCAATTCAATTGCACTCTAAACCTACCTTTTATTCATACTTGTTAATAAATACATTCATCCAAATAAATACTTTCACTCCAAGTAAAAGAATCTAACCATACAAACCTATATATGCCAGTAGCGCTATGATGGTTTTTTATGCTCTTTCGACTTTCCAGTCTTACAAAATTGTTATGTTACAACCAAAATTCGTTATATATTGAATTCTTTTTAATATATATATATATATATATATATATATCGTCACAATATTCTTGTAATAATTAATAATAAATAAACAAATAAACTAATTTTATGCGTGGAATAGGATGCAAAAAATGTAAATTATATTGTTCAACGCAAAAACAATAATTTTACTTCCACAACAGCGTAAGAATTGTTAAATAATCGAAGAAACGACTAACTATCATATTTTTAACATAAGTTTTTCTGAACAGCTCTTGAACGGCTCCTCTTCAAACGAATCTTTCCTCTTTTAGAAGGTTTCCTTCCAAATCATCAGTTTGGTTTCCGTAGCTCCCACTCAACAATTCACCAGTGCCACTGCCTTATTGACACCATCTCATCTGCCCTTGAGCAGAAGCAGTATTGCCCGGGTGTCTTCCTGGACATCGCTCAGGCGTTTGACCGGGTTTGGCATGCGGGTTTGTTGTGGAAGCTCAAGGGAGTCCTTCCCTCTACCTACTATATGATCCTAAAATCATACCTGTCTGATCGTTTCTTCTGGGTTCGTTCTGGCTCCTCCAGATCTTCTATCCTTCCAATCCATGCAGGTGTACCCCAAGGCAGTGTCCTTGCTCCTCTCCTATATATTTTCTATACTGCAGATATTCCTTCCCACCCAAAAACAATCCTTCATTCCTACGCTGATGACACATGTGTTATTGCTCCAAATCCCGATCCTGTTTCCGCATCCCGTGCACTACAATCCCATATCATCTCTCTACAAGACTGGCTTATCCGGTGGAGAATAAAGGTCAATCCCACTAAAAGCAAATGCGTTTCCTTCACCCTCCGCCGCGCTACTCTCCCGCCCATCCTCCTTCATAGGATATAATACCGATAGTGGACAAAGTCCGATATTTAGGACTCTATCTAGACAAAAGACTTACTTGGAATCCGCATACACGATTAAAAAGACTTGAACAAACAGACGTTACAAACTTCTTTCGAGACTACTTGACCGACGCTCTAAACTTTCTCTTGAATACAATAGTGTTGTAGAGTCTTATCTACAACACTATTATAAAGCCCCTCTGGACATACGGATGCGAGGTTCCAACTCCTATCACATTCAAGCTTTTCAATCCAAAACCCTCAGAAGAATTACCAATGCCCCGTTCTATATTTCCAACCTAACCGTTTACACTGACCTCAAAATCCTTTTTGTTCATCAGTTCATAAAATCACGTTACAAGAAATTCCATGACCTCATATCCAACCATTCTAACCCTTTAGTCCAACAACTCTCTTCTCTTTCTATTCCCCACAACCCTTCCAGGAGACTGAAACGATTCTGGCCGCGCGACCATCTAACTTTTTATTAGCATTTATAGTAATAATTAGGGAGTACCTCCACTGGGAAGCATCTCCTAACAAGACATTCACGCCCTTTTTTATGTCACTACTATCATAATCACTCATAATACTGTTTGTATAGTTGTGAATTTCTTAATAAAATATAAAAAAAAAAGAAAGTTTTTCTGACAGTTATTATGGCCTAGGGACTGCATTCCGGTTTACCGATTACCGATAAATTGACAAAAAAAAGAGGTTCGGTATACTTACCGGTAAATTTTTGAAAATTTTACTGGTAATTTGATAAATGAAAAATCCAAACTAGAAATTTTTATGTATAAAATATTGTGTTTATAGATATTTAAAACGACTAAAGAAATAAAAAGACTGAGAAGCTAAGACTAAATTGAATAAATGATTCAATATTAAAAAAAAAAACTGGCAAACTCTCAAAACCCACATTACAACTCTGCAATTGATTGTCGTTTCTATGCATAAACATGAAGTAAACTGGGCAAAGCCACCATCTTTTCCCAATCTTGTGGATTATGGCCAGTGCTCCATTCTGGGAAGACTAAATTGAAGACTAAATTGAATAAATGATTCAATATTAAAAAAAAAAACTGGCAAACTCTCAAAACCCACATTACAACTCTGCAATTGATTGTCGTTTCTATGCATAAACATGAAGTAAACTGGGCAAAGCCACCATCTTTTCCCAATCTTGTGGATTATGGCCAGTGCTTCTTCTGGCCCAATTTACCGGGAAGTGAAGTGTAAAGCAACAATATACCTAATTATTAATTTTACGATGAGATATTTTTTTGTTTAATTTTAATTTAAACTTTCTTGGGTTTGAGAGCCGAGATAAATCGTACAGAAAGTGCGCTAGTTGCAGGTAGTATATGTGATTTGTTCTCTGCAGTTTTTTGAGATTTTTAAAGGTTTAAAATCATTACAGTCAAAGTTTTCATTGAAGAGTAAGTAAATATCTCCTCTTTTTTTTAATATTTAAAAATAATAACATGTAAATATTTCACGTATTTTTTAAATTAATAGCAATTTTGAATACACCACATTATGACAGGATATTAATGCAATATTATTGTAAAATAACATTAAAATTTGAACCTTAAAAAAATTTTTTACTTTACTAAACAACTGTTTAAAATAATTAAATACAAATATTTATTACAAGATTCTAATATTATTATGAAGCGGTAAACAAAAAGACTTATATTTTTTATCACCTTAATTTTATTTTTCAGGAAAGACCGGTATTTTAATTTTCATTGACCGAATTATCTGTGAATGAAAAAGTCGATAAATTTACAATCGCCTAGTATGGCCTTGATTTTTCTGATAATCACCGTATTATATCAAATGTATGAAATCAAACAAAGAATATTATTAATATTCTTAATAAATAATTATTTTTTTTCCAGATTTATTCAGATTAAAGACAAAAGGTGAAAAAGATTGACAGTGATCCTTATAAGAAAAAATGCCACGCCTTTTACCCAACCCACAAACAATAAGGTTTAGATCAATTTAACGCTTCATTTAACTGGTAAACAAGCAAACATTTATATATATATATACACATTTATTGTGAGAGAGAAAGAGAATACAAATTGGTCAAATAGCGGAGATCGTAACAAGTTATCAATAAGTAGCTAATATCTACAAGTGTTGCTTGTAGACTAACTGATATAAAAACTAACAACTAATAAGTTACAACCATTTCGTCTATATCACGGTCATGTATCTTGTTTTCATTCTAATTATCAAGAAATATAATTATTTACAAACAAAAAAAAAAAGAAGAAAATATGAAATACAAACATAGTATAATCACTTTACCTTGAATATAATTGCTTTCATTCGTCAAGAAATTCGTATTTCATATTTTTTTGGGTGTAGCAGATATAAAAATATAACACGGTCACAAGCTCTCAATATTTATTTATTTATTTTTCTTTTTTAATAACCGCCTACAACTAATAACAGCTAACAAGATAATTGTATATATTATGTCATATTTGTTTTAAATTATTAAACATAATTCGTTCCAGCAAACTAATAATGAAATATGGAACATTGTTTTACATTCTTTTACTGTTGTATTGCGAAGCTGTGAAAGTTTCGATATCAAGTTTTTACCGGAAACATACGTTTTGAGTTCTCCTGAGTCCGAAAAATTGTGATATTTGGAAAATAGCCTGTATATGCGTGGTCAGCATACTCTAAAAGAGATAATTGCAGAAAGTGCACACTTGATATTTAGTTTTTTTAAAGTGCAAGCCTAGGATCCGGCCATTAGGTTTTGAACAAAATCAGTACCTCAGAGAGGATTCTCAGCAAGCAGAGAATATGGCTAAATTGGATATTAAGGGAATTTTGATATTAACGCATGACGATTTGATGGACACACAGAATGGAGCACTGGCCATAATCCACAAGATTGGGAAAAGATGGTGGCTTTGCCCAGTTTACTTCATGTTTATGCATAGAAACGACAATCAATTGCAGAGTTGTAATGTGGGTTTTGAGAGTTTGCCAGTTTTTTTTTTTAATATTGAATCATTTATTCAATTTAGGGGGTTAGGTTTTTTTTTTTTTTTTAGTTTAAGGCGCGTCATCTACGGGGTCATAGGCGCCGGGAGACTTCTTAGCTTCTCAGTGCACTGCCGGCCTCCGGACAGTGTTCTCTCGTTACAAATAACACGGTCAATCATCGAACAGTGAGCTGTAGAGGCTTTAGGAAGAAAAAAATCTAAGGGATTGTTGGACTCGAACCCGGGTCCTCTGCATGGATGTCCACTACCGTAACCACTTAGTTATTCTCTTCCCTAGCTAAGCTTATTAAAAAGGAATACGATTCAGGAACATCAATTAAATTATCTATGTGTACATCTTCCATAAACTAAATCATTCCAGCAGGGTGAGGTTCGCTTCAGTCAAATCAGCATTCTTTTGGGGGATTCCCATGAGTTAGTTTTGGAATTGTCTTTATTAAAAGAACTTTAAGAAAATTCCTTTGGCTATACTGTCTTGCAGGCCTCGAAGTTTCTGAAGTTTCCATCGCTATTTTAAGCTACCTAAGTCAATTGAGAAAAAGAGTCTAATTTCTTGAAGCTAAAGGAGAGTAAACTAAATATTAAATAAGTACTTAGTAACAAAGTAATTGCCCTGACCTTCCAAAATCCTCCTTATTATATGGATTAAGAAAAAGAACGATTATCTGTGTGTGTGTGTGTGTGTGTGTGTATGTGTGTGGTCAGCATTACTCTAAAAGGGAAAATCGTAGAAAGTGCAAAGTAGGAAGCCTACGTTCCGGCCATTAAGTTTTGAACAAAATCAGTACCGCATTACAAAATTAATTTTTAGTTTTTTACGATTATCGGCAAATTCGACTACTACTACATAGATACTAGAACCGTACATTACACTGAAGTGATATTCTATAGGAAAGTCTTCGATGAGTAGATATATGGACAAATAGGCCATTCGCTAAAAACATTTGTTTCTTACTAGGGAACTTCAAAATATTTTCTGTGAAACTCTGATACGATCGTAATAATTGCTTTTACTAAGAATGGTTATGTTATGCTGGTTTTTAACTGGTTCATACTTTTAGTTACTGTCAGAATTTCGAATTAGAGCATTGAATGATTTCGAAGAAAGCTTAGATGTAGATGGGTACTGAAAAATGACTGCAAATCCACTCAATCTAAAAGATTCATTATGGCCACCATATTGTATGCAGTCATCTTAAAGGTATATTATAATCTTGGGTATTTTATTCGTTCATAATCATTTTCTTCCTGACCGGTTTCGGATTTTCATTCATCGTCAGAGCAAATTCACCAAGTTCGTGTGATGAGTTCATTTCAACGGAATATTTCTGTTATATCACACTTGTTGGTCTGTTACACTCACATGTGATTAAAAAAAAAAAGGTGATTTCGGTGTTCGGATCAGCCAGCGCTTCCTCTTGAACAGATGATCTTAATGACCTGAATTAAAGTTAAATATTTGATACCTTCATCAGTGATATTTTCGGTGATAGCCTGCTCTTTTTGTGATCATGGCAACTTTTTGTGGTCATGTGGTCGATGACCACAAAAAGAAGCAGCCTATCATGGCAAATATCTCTGATGCTTTCCAGCTCTGCGGAACCAACCACAACAACTATTTGATATCTTCCCTATTTTGTTTTCAATTTATATATTTTTATTCTATATAAAAACTGATAAAATCTGTAATAGTCATTGCATAACACTTGATATTCTATATAAATTTCAACCAGTTTACAAGGTTCTCAATCTGCATTAAGAACAAACCAACAAGTGTGAATGTAACACAAACATTACGTAAGTGAACTCTCTACACGAACTTGGTGAATTTGCTCTGACGAGGGATGAAAATTCGGAACCAGTCATAAAGTAAATGAATATACATGCTAAGACGGATAAAATACTAGATGTTATCCAGTATTGCGGACCAGTCCACGTATATTGTATATCATAGATAGGAGAAGGAGTGAATCGTTTAGAGAGGAGGATTTCAGAGTAACTAGATGACATGCTGAACAATGTATCATGAATAGAACATACAAACCGAAAGGACTGCACAGTAAAATAGAAGTAAGGTAGCTACAGATTGGCTGATTAATAAGAAGGTAGTTTATGGTTGCTGACTGGATGTACTGTTGTATAAATGTTCAGAACTGTTCTGCTGTCGCTCTACTTATATGACTTGAACTTTCCCTTTCTAGTCTGGCCTAGGTGGGGAGTAACTAATTTTTCATTCATTTTATGTGTGCTCCTTCGCTCTTTGGATCCTATGAATCTTTAATGATTCGGATGCATTACATTTCAATGTTGGGTGTATCAAAGTCTGGTTAGGCTTAATTCAAGTAGAACATTAGATCATTTAGCTGGCCCTATGTGTGTAATGTGATTCATTTTTCAGTGGGTATTAGGGAGGTGTTGTATGGAGTTCTCTGTTTGGTTACCGATTGTAGTGCTATGTTTCCCTGAAAAAATGGCTCGTGCACACTAAGTACTATAGATTTTATGAAACGGGAAAAAAATTACTTTGAAAACCCTTGAATATAAAGAATATAATTTGATAAAATCTGTGTGCGTCTATTGAAAGGCATAAACTAAAAGTGCATTAAATTCATTGTAATTTTCTCTTTACATTCCTTCACATAATGTCAGAGAAATTCACAAAAATTCAGGAGAAATCTAATAAAAATAATATGGAAGAGACAGGAAATTGACCTAAACGCTTCCATTATTCAGAAATAATTATCCACTTCAAAAACAGGCTAATTTCCGGGTTCGGCTCAGTTAGCGCTGTCCCTTGAACAGATGATCTTAATGACCTGAATTAAAGTTAAATTATTTGATACCTTCACTATTTTATTTTCAATTTATACAATTTTTTATTCTGCATAAAAACTGATATAATCTGTAGTAGTACTGCATAACACTTGATATTCTGTATAATTTTCAATCTGTTTACATTATGCAGATGGTTCTCAATTAGAGCGTGTAATGTTAAAATATTGTAACAACTTTTCTGACCCTTTCTTTTTATGTTCAACACTTTATCTTTATGTACATAAAAAAAATGTTCTCTGTACGCAGCAATGTAGGATTTGCATTTTGTCGCGTTATATATTCACTTTACTTTTCATCGTGCAATAAATTGTATCTGGTTGAACTCTCTTTAAGATACACATCACCACCATTACCTCTTCAACGGTCTACTTCTTCGCCTTTCATCAATGTCTTTCACGCATCATGTCTTGTACTTTTTCATTACACTATATTCCGCTGGCATTAAATCAAACACAATATATGAAAAAAAAAATCTGGTGGGAAACACTCACACAACTATTTCTTGCTCTAGTTTTCAAAATTGTACCTAAGTGACAAATGTTATAGTTTGTATACCAGAATTTGAATGAAATTCTTTGGAGTTCGTCGAAAACTGAATATGTTCAATAAAAGCGCACTTCTGGTTTACTAATTTTCTTGAAACTCGGAATTTAGGCCATCTATTTATTTCTAATTAATTTTGTTTGGATAGTAGAATTGTATTGAATCAACTATGATAGCACTTTAGAGAAATATGTTTATGGTTATCAAATACGTTAAAATAGGTTGTGTTACCCCACCACTCCCCCAAATGATTCAAATTAAAGTTGTAGCTCTTTATATGTGTATTTCACATACCTAGTTTAAAGAAAATCGTTGGAACCGTTTTGGAGAAAAACCAGTAAACTGAAAAATACATTTCAGTAAAAATACACTTCCGGTTCTCTGATTTTCTTCAAACTCGAAATTTCAACAATACATTTAATTCTAATTAATATTATTTAAATGACAGAATTGCATAGTAAACTGAAGTAGCACTTTACAGGAAAACCTGACTCCACCATTCCTCCAAAAGTGCACCTAAATTAATTTTAAACAGAGAAACGTTTTAAACAAAAGTTGTAGATCATTGTATTTGTAGTTGATACAACAAGTTTGAAGAAAATCGTCGGAGCCATGTTTGAGAAAATTCCAAGAAAGTAAAAAAAAATACCAGAAAACTGAAAAATACTTTTCAGTAAAAACGCACTTCCGGTTCTCTGATTTTCTTCGAACATGAAATTTCAGCAACATATTTAATTTTCATTAATATTATTTAGCTGGTAGAATTTGTGTAATAAACTGAAATAGCACTTTAGAAAACAATCTACCCACACCCCTCCCCTAAAAGTGCCCTTAAATGCATTTTCCCGGAAAAAAGGTTTCAAATAAAACTTCTAGATCTTTGTATGTGTAGTAGATATGGCAAGTTAAAAGAAATTCGTTGGAGCCATTTTGGACAAACTTCCGGTTGAGGAATTTTGACCGCTCACCTACTGTCAGATCCCATGGTGATACCTAAACGGAATAAATAGTTTGAACTTTCTATGATTTTTCGTTTTTGAGCTATAGTGTTCACATACATATATACGCACACACACACACACACACACACACACACACAGTGCTAAAAACCACCTTTTTGAACTCAGGGGACCTCAAAACGGATATTTCCGGTGAAAACTCGATATCGAAAATTTAACACGATTACAATACTTCCTATTTACTAGGAGTAAGAGAAAGTAACTAATTATTATCTTATATTGTTTCTAAATTTTATAATATATTCTATATGTGCCAAATCTGCCATTAATATGCTTTTATGAATTAAATGAGCCATAATTCAGTTTATTCAAATAAAGGACTAACACTTTCTTTAACTGCTGGTAAAAGATAGTATTGCAATCATGTCATATCTTCCGGAATTGAATTTTCACCAGAAATAAATGTTTTGAGGTTCCCTGAGTTCGAAAAAAATTGTTTTGCGGAATGTCTTTATTTATCGTGCAAGTGTTTTTGTGTTTATACAAAATATCTAAAAAAAAAAAAAAAAAAAAATACAAAAAGTCGTAGAAAGCTCAATATTCCGTTTAGTTTTCACGATATTGTCGAAAACGACATAACAGGATCATTTTGCCGTATCTCTTTTATTTGAAACATTTCCTTCAGGATAATTTTTAATATTTTTTTTTTTTTTTTTTTTTTTTTTTTTTTTTTTTTTTTTTTTTTTTAGTTTCCCAGTGAACGTGTACGTTAAGCTTTACTTTAAAATGCCACTTCAGTAAAATGTATGGTTCCACCACTTATATAATATTGAAGTACCTTTAAAAACATTACTAGATTTCATAGTTTTGATGAAAATTGGTGTATCGAAAATACTACTTCACTGAATTGGCTTCTGAATGTGTTGGAGCTTTCTCAAAAAAGGTTACAAGATATCTTTTACAATGGTGTAATTGTACAGATGTAAACATTTCATTATTATTTGATACATTTTCCCTGGAAAAATTAAATTTAATTGGTTCTGAAAACCTGTGACGTTACATTTCACATGTTACTTGAGTTTATGTAGCGTTTTGCCGTTGTCTACTGGATTACAGTGAAAACAAATTCAATTTCTACCTGCCAGTTGTGTCAGTTTTTCAAAACAATTTTCGTTTTATATAATGTTAACATTGAGCTTTCTAATTATTTGATAAATCTTACTAATTCCTTTTTATTGATGTTCTATTTAAGGGTTGACTACGAAGTACACACGTTGATGAAATTATTAATGTAAATATTTTTTTTAAAACTTCAAAAATCGTTCTAGTATTTGAAATGTTTGTAGTGGTAGCTTGTAATGGCTTGAGCGGTTTAGTAAAAGGGCTTGTGAGTATATATGTTGAAGAGAGAAGTATTATTAGTAATAATCAAGGGAGGACCACTGTTCTGAAATAAATATATTATTCTTTAAAAGAATTTAATCTTTACAATATCACAATAATATTATGCTTATAAGTATACTGAAATTAGTTGGAATAAACTCTTATATTTTAACTTATAACTGGCACAGTCCTGAAGTGTTCTGCTTGAATGTCTAACACAGACTGTCTTGAAGGAATGCCTTCTAATTGTTCGTTCAAATCTTCCCTTGTAAGAAGAAGGGGTAGACAATGCTATCAAGTTCATATACTCTAAATGACAATAGTGGTCTTCTACCTTAAATGTCCTTTTGCAAAGGGAATGTTACATTTAGTTCATAATTTCATAATTTCTAATTAAATATATTTTTATATTTCTGGCATCCATCACATATTAACAAGTAACTAATTTTAAATAGATCGTTTGACAAAAAAGAAACAAAATATGATTAGTTTTAATTTAACAGACCAGCTTAAATACAATCCATTTAAATCTTATGTCTTAGGTAATTGGTAAATAATCAAGATCTCATCTACATATTATACACGAATCAACGTACCTAGATGTAACTCTTCCTTCTCGCTTATCGTTGAACCATTATCTGGAGCAAAAAGTCTCTGCGGCTAAACTTCCAATCAATAGATTATGGTCTGAATTTATATGTCAGGATCTGATCTGTTTGCCAGTGAAATTTAGATTTTTTAATTCCATTGTCCGTTCCATTCTTTGTTATGCATGTCAATTCTGGGGTTACCCGAAGTATGATCAAATGGAGAAAATCCAACGTTTTTTTTATCAGAAAATTATTCGCTTTACCTTCTGGTGCACCAAATTACATGCTCTATTTAGAGACCGGGCTTGATCTTTTATTCCTATATACTCTGAAACTCCATCTTAAAGGTGATGCAGTGTCCTGATCATATATATGTCAAGATAGTTGCCTTCGAAGTCATTAATAGCAAGATTCTTCGGTTTAACCGGTGAACTACATTATCATCCGCCCATCTGTCAGATTTTAATTTTTCTGTAGATAATATTTCCGTGTGGCCGTCTTTTTTTTTTTTCCAAACATATTAATAAAATTAAGGAAGGTTATCAATTGGAGATTTTGGAGCGCGCTCAGTCTACCACCAGTTTTGTATTTTATAAATCTGTCAAAACAATTAAAACTGTAAAGTTATTTTTCTGACAGTGAATAGCCGTAACCTCACGCGTTGTTCTAGTGGCTAGCGCACTCGCCTTTCGTGCGAGAATTCAGGGTTCGATTCCCGTAAAGGCAAAGTCGGTGTTGACCCAGCATCGTGATAAAAAGTGAGAAACTCACAGTTAGTAGCACTCTAGGTAGCGAAGGCCGGAATTAAAAGGCGCGGGAACTGCGGCGTGCTTAGCACACGCCTCCCTATTCAAATCGCCGTCTGGCAAGCCTTGGCCTTTCATGGACGGAGGTGCCGTAGGTTTTTTTTTCAGTGAATAGCCGTATAGTGATTTGTCGACTTTTATACCTCGAAAGGCTACCCTTAAATTAAATTCTGGAACTATCGCCCGATGTGAGAAATCAGGGCTTGATTCACGTGAGGGCTTAAGCGTTATTGAAAACTTTAGGAGCTACAGTTAGTAGCAAACCTGATAGCAAAGGGAAGAACTAAACGGCGACGGGAATTGTACAATAGACAGTTACAATTGACTGTAGAGACCCAAAAAAAAATCGCCATCGATTGCTATTCGTTAACTCAAAAGTTTAGTGATATGTTGCATTAATTACTTTTTGAGATAAGAGAAATTTAGGACGCTAAACTGTTCTAGCCGTCGTTTTTTGCTCGTATATATTTTAACGGACTTAACAGACAACCACATAGTGATTAATTCGGTTCCACACATGGTTTGCTCCTCGTTTAGTTTTGCGATAACGCTATTGCGGTGACTCATAAAGTTGTTATACGCCTAACTAAATATTATCAATAGAAAATAGTTCAATGTAACGAATAATAACTTATGAGTTGAATATGAAATAATGATAGTAAACAATTTTTCCATTTAATTTTATGCTGATTTGTCAGTACTTGTTTGATCTACTTTTGGTATAATAAATATTTTTTTTTTTTTTGTAAATATTACTAAACAATTTATTACTATAGCAGTACACGATCAAACATTTAATGATTTGAAATATGTTTGTTTTTAAAAGCGTACGAATGTATTTACATAATGAAATAATTTGCTGGAAGCAATATGACCTCTTCGGCTCAATTTCTGTACATTTTTGTTTGATAAATTAAAGCAATAAATAGAACACTCTAATAATTATTACTCCTACATTTTATGACTTTATTGGTTTATATTTTCAGGAAACTTCCACTGTTCAGAAGTTTACAATGAATTATTAACTTTGCAGAGTTATGATTAACTTTATTTATTTTGTAAGCATTATTATTTATTAAAATTTTTTTTATTATCCAAATCTAGGACACCTGAACCTTGCATTAATTATCAAATAGTAAATAATTCATAATTTTTCTATAGCTATTTCTTGTTCACCTTTGACCCTTTCGATACGGTAACAATATCTGGTTGTCGGATTTTTTTTTTTAGTCCGTCTCATTGTTTGAACGGAGCCACTTATAGGATTTATTATAAATGGTAGTTCTCATTTTTGTTTACAAAATTGATTAGCTCAGGTTAAAACTTTCATTAATAAGATTTTTACAACTTCAATGGGTGGAGTACCTTTTGCAATTAAAAAAATCAGGCAAATTGGAGATATATGTGATTGATTCTTAGATTGACTCCCAATTAGACTGGCTTATCTATGGGTTTTAGGAAATCAATTGCAAGCAGAGAATTTGGATATTGGATATTACGGGAATTTTGATATGAACGCATCAGGGATGGCCTCACAGAAAGGAGCAGTGGCTATGATCCACAAGATTGTGAAAAGGTGGGATAGAAAGGTGTATGTGGCTTATTCCGGTTTAGTTCCAGTTTATGGCTAGAAACTACAATCAATTGCAGAGTTGTAAAGTGGGTTTTGAGCGTTTGCCAGTTTTTTTTTTGAAAATATTGAATCATTTATTCAATTTATTATTATTATTATTATTATTATTATTGTAATTCGGGTGCCTAATGGCGCGGGACCTAAACCTATGTGGCCTTTATCCCTCCGAGACCGCCCTATCCCCTTAATGAATCTCCCTCGATAGCTTACCGGTTAATCTACAGTATCCCAAGATATCCCGAAACTCCAGCTCGCGCAGACAATCCTGCGAGAGTGATGCCCTCCCAAAAACACGAAACCTAGTTCCAGCGAAACGGGGACCCTGACAAAGGTAGTGGTACACCGTTTCCCTGACTCCGTCGTCACAGTTCTGACAAATGGGACTAGACGTCCTCCCTATATTAAACAAGTGGCTGGACACCCAAGTGTGTCCAGTCACTATCCCTATCAGGGTCCTCAGACCCGTCCTACTAAGGGACAGGAGATACTCCGAAGTTCCCTGCCTACTTGTCTTTATAAATCTTTTGGCTTGGAGGCACCCCTGCGTGTCCCCCCAGCGTTTCTCCAAAACTTTCGTCTCCCAAAGTCTAATCTGTTTGTCACGAAACGTCTTTGTGACAGCCAGGGCTGGTTCAGGACCGCAAAATGGTTGAGATGATCCCTCCCTAGCAAACTGGTCTGCTCTCTCATTCCCCTCTATTCCCGTGTATCCGGGATTTATTCAATTTAGTTGGAGTATCAAATTAGGGGGGCTAAGCTTATTTATTTTTTTCTTTTTATTTAAGGCGCGTCAATATCTATGGTCATTGGCGCCTGGAGACTTCTCAGTGCACTGTCGGCGTCGTTACAGACAACACAGTCCATCACCGGACAGTGAGCTGTAAGGGTCCTAGGAAAAAAAAATCTAAGGGTAGCCCGGCTGGACTCGAACCCGGGTCCTCCGCATGGGAGTCCACTAAGCTAACCACTTACCTATTCCCTTCCCTAGCTAAGCTTATTAAAAAGAAATATGATTCAAGTACATCAACTAAGTCATCCATGTGTACATCTTCCCTAAACTAAATACTTCTAGCAGTGTGAGGTTCGCTTCAGTCAAATCAACATTCTTTTGGGGGGATTTCCGTGAATTAGTTTTGGAGTTGTCTTTATTAAAAGGACTTTAAGAAAAGTACTTTCATGGCTATACTGTCTTGCGGGTCTTGAACTATGAAGTTTCTCAAGTTTCCATCGCTATTTTAAACTACGCAGGTCAATTGAGAAGAGTTTAATTTCCTGAAGCTAAAGGAGAGTAAACTAAATATTAAATAAGTACTTAGTACTTAGTAACAAAGGAATTGCTTTAACCTTCCAAAACCCTCTTTATTATATGAATTAATAAAAAGAACGATTATCTGAGTACAGAAATTGTTTATTATATGAATAGAGAATATTGCCGAAATTCCGGGTTCGAGTCCAGTGCTGCCCCTTAATTTTTTTCTTCCTAGGAGCCTTTACAGCTAATTGTTCGGTGATGGCCAGAGTGTCTGTAGCGAGAAAACCCTTCCTGAGGTCGGCAGTGCACTGAGAAGGCTCGGAACGCCAATGACCATAGATGTTGACGCCCCTTAATTTAAAAAAAATAAAATCAAGAATATTCCAATAATCTCAGAAATCTAATCTATAAATTGGCACTTTCGTTTAACCGATTTTCTTCAAATCTGAAATTCTAGATGTATCTTAATAAAAAATTGTCCCTTCAATATTATGAAAAATTTTTGTCCTTCAATATTATGCAGTTACTTGTAACATACATTGATGTTGCATTTCCCATGGAACTTTCCAAAAATAATTTTCCCAAACAAATGTTGATTTTTGGACTTCCGATAAATTTTTGCTTTTGAAATGTTTTGTTCACATATCAAGTCTCACAATCACACATATAAGCCACCACCGTAATACGTACGTTATAAACAATTTGTTAAGAACTATTTTCCGTATTCTGAGAACCTCAAAACATGTATTTCCGGTAGAAACTCAATCTAGAAAATCTGATAGCATAGCATACGACGCTTACGCTGCTTACGCCAATACGCTGCTTACGACAATAAGAAAAAGTAAAGATCCATAAAACTTAATTTCCCTTATACTTATTTCATCTTTATTTCTATCATTGTGTAGAGCAGGGGTGAGCAACCTTTTTAATCAACAGGCCAATTTAAATTTTAAAATTTTTTGGCGGGCCGCACATAAAGTAACACTTATTAATAATTTACAAAACTTTATTTATAATAAACATTAGAATAAAAAAATATAAAGTTTAAAAAAAAGTAAAGATTTCATATACAAATTTTAATGCAAAATAAAAACAAACAAGAAAAGAACAGAAAAACGAATTTACTTGAAATTTTTAATGAGAAATTTGGCATTGTTTTTTCGATACAAGCTGATCAATATCAGCCGGAATTGATGAGGTAGCTACACGTACGCAGCTTTCTAATCGTGCATCACTCAATCTTGATCGGTGGTCATTTTTGATTAATTTCATGGTTGAAAATAATTGTTCGCAAACATACGTTGCTAGTTAACAACTTACCAGTCTGACTGATTGTGTGACAGAAGCAAACACAAACAAGCACAGACGCGGCGCGTTCGTATTGCATGTTTGAACAAGTCGCCGACAAGTGAGTATCTCATCACAAACAAGCACAGACGCGGCGCGTTCGTATTGCATGTTTAAACAAGTCGCCGACAAGTGAGTAACTCGTCACAAAAAATTGTTTCGGTTTAGTATGTACTACCATTTTATTATAATTAATTTTATAACAATATATTGATGGGAGAAAGTCGATAAAATAAATTCAATTTTAGAAATGCTTGGCGGGCCGCATAAACATGTTTAACCCGCGGGCCGCATGTTGCTCATCCCTGGTGTAGAGGAAGAAGGTAGCGGGAAAAATTGAAATAATTTTAGAAAAATATTTTACTGAATAAAGTGTACTTTAGTGCGGTGAAATGAAATTAGAACTGATAGGGTAAACATCCAGGTACAAGGCAACCGTTAGAAGAGAAGTCGGAGCACTCAGCCACTCTTTGTCTTTTACCACTTCTAGCAATCATACATAAAGCACAGGATGGTAACTACCAAGAAGAGCATTCTTTCATCAGCGATCTTACAGCATTTTACCAGTCTATTTGGGACACTCAACCAGTATTCATAGAGACAGAACATCAGTGCCAGTTATATGAGTTTAACATTTGAGTTTCAATCAATCTAGCTAAATAATTGATTCTGTATATTTATAAGCATATTATTGTGATATTGAAAAGTATTTAAATTCATTTAAAAAATAATATATTTATTTTAATCTAGTGATGACTTCTTACTTATTTCTTAATACTTCTCTCTCGTTAAAACATACATACACATAAGCCCCTTACAATCACAGCTCGTGCTACCCTACATACAAACGTACAACACATCTATCCAACAACATTTCAACTGAACTGCTATTAATCAAGTAATTACCAAAAATATGTTGGAATATAACTTATCTAATTATCGGAAACAATACATTATTATTATTTGTCTGTGGGGAGGGGAACCCTACGCTATCCAAAGCCTCACTGGGCCCATCTAGCTATCCCAAGAAAAATAACAACAAACCGGGACTAGAACAAAAATACAGACTAGATGGAATGGATTTAATCCATCTAAGATTCACCGCAGTCCGAATAAATCGGAAAATAACCTTAAGCGGAAATAGCCTAAGCTCTTCTACAAACATCCTATTCCGACCAAAGGTCCTGAACCTAATTTTGCTCACAACCGAGGCAATCACTCATAAGATGGATGGGTGTTTCCTCCTCTTTCTCACAGACTCTACAAAATTGTTCCGGCATGAGCCCACATTATGTAGAGATGTCTCCTTAAACCACAATGTCCAGTAAGAGATCCAACCAGATGCCTGAGAGCGCTCCGTGAAAAACACAGCAACGTCTCACTAATGGCCTTGTCCGGACCCCCGATGAGCATTTCGGACTGCCGAAAACCAACTGAGCTCATCCATAAGGGTGAATGCTGTGAAGCTGTCCATGTCTGGAATACACGCCAACAGCAGGTCGGGACCAATGGAAAGAAGAGAGGTGCCTAATTTGGAAAACCTATCCACCTCCTCATTCCCATGGCACCCAGACTAGAAGCACATTCTTCAAAGAAGAAAGCTCTTCCAGCCTTTTAGAACATTCTAACACCAACCTGGAAGTGTAGACACATGAAATCAGCGCCTTCAGCGCAGCCTGGCTGTCCAAGCAGATACAAACACCTTCTAAGTTAGTGTTACGTACCCTCTCATACAAGACACAACAAAGAATAGCATAAATCTCAGTCTGGAAGACAGTGGTCCATTCACCAAAAGATACTGCCAAATGATCTCCGGTGCATAGTCAATGTTTAAATCCAAACAACAAACTATTTATATATTGAATTCTATTAAATTAAATTTAATAGTTTCTGCCTGTTATTTGCAGATTTACTTGTTACTAGTAGATGCGGGAAGACAGAAAAACAAACAGACGGACAAAAACTAAACCATTACAATTATTTTGTTAAATTTCTCATCGAAATTTCCAAATCAAGTATTTCTATGGATTTGCCTTCATTACGCTAGTGAGAGACCTACTATCGTCATTTATTATTATTTATTTATTTTTTTTTTTGTTTTGTTGTTGAGGTAATTAATTTTAAGAATGTGTATTTACCAATTTTTCAGTAAAAAGTTATATAACGTGACTATATAATAAACATTATTTCCCTAATTATAGATGATGCAATATAGTAGTGAAGTAAATTTAATGCAATTAAAATATACGTAAATAAATAATATAATACGTATGATTTCAAAAAAAAAAAATTCTGATATCAAGAATCTCGAAAATGTTGCAAAAATTTGCAGTTTTTCTACTTCTTAAGTTGTAAAAATACCACTAATATTCATAAATTAGAAAAAAATGAAAGCTTTTCACTGCAAATAGTCTTTTAAAGTAGAATTTGTTTCAAGATAATATTAGGGTTTTAAAGTATTTATAATATAATAATTTAAATTTTATAAGAAATACTTACTTCCGTTACACAGGTTTATGAGTCAGAAAAAAAATTATAAATAACCAATTATAATTATTGCAGCAATGATCAATTTTTTGCATTACATCATATTGATGATGTATCAACTGTAATTTACTGATGACGTTGTGATGTGAAATAAGCCGGTGTAATATTGTAAACCGTGAATATAACATATATGGATTATAATTAAATATTTACTTGATTTAATTGTATACCGTACAAAATTAAGTTGAAATTAAAAGCTGTAATTATTTTAAGTTTTTCATTCAAATTGACATTCATGGCAACATTAATCATTTAACTTTCTTTTTTTGTTTATTTAAATTTTAAGACAATATCTTGTTTGTTTAAAAGATAACTTTTATGAAAGGTCTTTTCCAGAAAACTGGTGCATGACAAGTATTTGTGCTGCAAAATGAATCCTTAGAGATGGACTTTTAGAAGAAGTTAGATAATCAGAAAGCGCGTTGTAGTGGAATAAATTTTCGTGATTCCTGAGGTATGAAGTTAGATGTCTTGAAGAGGGATTTATTAGGCGGAAGCTAGTTTAGAGAGTTATTGCTTGAATTACTAACACTGAATTTATAAAAATAGAATATATTTTAACAATAATTTGAATGAGCCTAATGGTAACTACAATTAATATGATTTGATAAAAGTAAATAAATAATTTTAAGAGTTAAATAACAAATAATTTAAAATGATTATAATAAATAAACTAATATGCACAACTATGAAAATAATTATAAGTAAAACCTTGTATAGGGACGCGCTCGGAACTCAAGTATAACTGCTGCTGTAAAATGATACTGATATAATGATGTGGCTACTCGTATAATGATGAATGATATAATGATCCCCTCTTCCAGTGGGGCGAAGTTTATTTAACACACTGTCAAGTGTGTAAGTAACTTCTCACACTAAGATATCTCTAGTAGCGTGCGACCTTGTGCGACCTTGGTTATCGGCGACCAGTGATTCAGGTCAGTGGCCAGATTTGGTCGCCCATCGGCGACTTTCAAAGACCAGGTGGCTTCTGTTCAATAGACAGGGCATTATCGGTGCTTGTCTTTGATACCTTTGTATTGAAAAGGCAGCGGCCGGCTGTGGGCCACTAGTTATAAATTATTCCTTCCTTTTGTTATATTTTCTGAAGGCTTTGACATTGCTATGTCATTACAGCGTGAATGCAATGTAAGAATAGCCGTTCCCTCTTAAGTGTGTTTATATTATAATGTAGATCTCCCCGCCTATAATATATAAAAGCCAACTGAATATTTGGTAAAAACTTCCAAATTCAGATTTGTTAGTTCTAACATTTAGATGGCTGTGAGAAAAAAAATCTAATAGAGTTTCATTCTATTGATATATTACTTTCTCTTACTCCTACTGAGAGAAATTATTCCAATCTGGCATAGTTTTCAAAATTGAGTGTGTCTGTGTGTGTGTGAACAAAATATCTTTAAAAAAATAGGACTCGCAGAAAATTTTAAACTTGACATTCCGTTTAGGTGGGGAAAGTTTCGAGCAAAATCTATGAACCAGAAGTGTGACATTACTGATATTTTTTTTTTGTGACATCAGAGATTTTTTTAGTGATAGCCTTGCTCATATAAATAGGGTAAAGCTAGGAAAGATGACGCACATTTCAAAGTTATGCCCTGTATCAAAATATGGGAGATATATTAAAGAAGTAATGCTTATAAAACATATGTCAGCTACTATTATCTACAAAAAAATGTTATTTTTCAAAATAAAGACATTCTCATTTATTCCAAAAACAAAATACAAATACACTACCTTTCCCTCCTACTATGGTAGGATAGATGACGCACCACAGGTAGGAGACCTCTTCTTTGTGAAGGTAATATGACTGATCGACATGAAACTTGGTACACACTATGTGTACGAGTCCAAATTTAACGACAGCAGGAAATTTTTCTTTTGAATTGCAATATAATATACTATATGTGATGTGATAGCAAGAAGAAAAAGATATAATTTTTAAATAAACTATAAATCTAAAAATTATAACTAGTGGTTCCAGCCAGCCGCTATCTGTAGGTCAAGAACCGCGGCAAACAAAGCCCTTTCAAACAAGGGTCAATACCCAGTCAAAGGAACGCCGCTAAGCCCTTTCAAACAGGGGTCATTATACAGAAGCCACCTGGCCTACAAGGTCAATGAACACTCAAGAGGCCACCTGGCTACTATCTATTATCAAAAGTCTTTGTTAATCACCGACTGGCCACCATCTGTCGCCACTCCGGTCACCATCTATCGGTGACCGGAGTGGCGACTAAGGTCAACATACTGCAAAAGATGTCTTAGTGTGACACATACTTACACACCAGACAATGTGTGAGTAATACCAATATAAACTTCGCCCCACTGGAGGAGGGGATCAGTTATACATCAGTATCAATCAGTCCAAAAAAAAAATGAAAATTAGTTGAATTAATGATATATTTTGTTTTATAAATTAAAAATATTTACATATGATTGTAAATATAGATTAAACAGGATGGGAAATAATTTATTTAAAATTATTTTGAAATCTAAAGTTGCAAACAAGAAATGTGCCTTATAAGAGTAATAATGCTTTCTGTTACGTATTCCTGGGGTTTAAGGGTAGCTTTTAAAAAATGCAGCGGTAACGTAACCGGGTCGATTAAAAAATCAATAGATTGTGCTGATGTCAATGAAGGGCAGTGACGTTACTTGGAACTCTCGTCACCCAGAGCTCTGTCGTACCTAATTAGTTAAAATTCTCGTCACTTTGAGCGCTGGCTGACACTACTTATCGTGTTTTGCGAGACGACACCAGTTGTAGCATCCAAGTAGTTCACATGTATATAGAGAACAGTACGACGCTATACCAGACAGCTTTTTTTATTAATTATTCCTTTATAAAATCATTTGTGTTGAAGTTTATTCGTTGTGAGTTTGCACAGTTACATATCAATTTTATTATTCAAGTGTATTTCACACTTTCTTGTGGCGTATCTTCAATTCGCAGCACCATACTTCTCTTTTACGCCGTACAGTTGCAGCCTCACGTTTTGTAATACTTCTAGCAGTCTGGTGATCATTTACTTTACAGTTTTAACATCCATTACGTTACGTGTTTTAACATTCAGCAGTGGTGATTACAAGATTCGCCAATTCAGATAGCGTCAATCTCTGGCGGATGCAAGCGGCTTATATTAACTTCATTCTACTATTTCTGAGTGAGATATTTATCCCATTTTTCCTCTCCTTTATATCTTTACTCATTATTCATTGTTATTATAAGCTGGCAGATGCCATTTATGCGATAATTGAAATCGCTCTGAAGGTAACCTATCATATTATTTTCTTCTTTATCAGTGCCTTCAGTCTCAGCTTAATATTTATTTGTATTATTAACTGTTTCTCTATAATACAAAGCTAAGTGACTCTTCACTGCCTGCTCAACTTATACATTCTGGGGAGATGTATTCTATACACCAGATAGAACAACTTCTGATTAAAGGAGAGGCTGTCACTTTAGTGTGATTACATATGTTTTCTCAAACCTAGTTTGAGAATATACAGTTCTGTCTGTAACCTTACTTTCCTACATATTTATTCTTGTGCCAACAGCTTCGCAGGTCTACCCTGCTGGTCCTCCGACGGATGTGAAGTCATCCTTTCTTCAGCAACCTGTGGACAGCCCTGGAAGGGAACGTTTGCCATTCAGACAGTCAGAGTAATTCCCAGGGAGTACCCACTAGTCAGCGTTCGTTTTCCAGCTCGGATGTGAGATGGAAGAACTGGGGAGGCGTTGTTCCTCAATAAATTTATGATTATTTTTGACTTGGTGCTTTTTCTGTCTTTGTTGCCCCGCCTTTCTATTCATTACAGCAAGACCTGCCTATGGTCTCCTCACGGAGTTCCTGCAGTGTTCTAAATTCCCGGAAACCATCTGTTGGTGCCGGATGAACTACTTACCGAGCTTGCAAATACGTAACATTTTCGTTTTTTAGTGAATCTTGAACAAAATGCCCGAACTTTGTTAACAACAATATTGATTGCGATTGCCATATGTAATTAAAAACGTATTTTGCATGTTACGTATTTAAATATTTGGATAAATAAATTTATTCTTTGATCTGTTTACCTCTTACTACTACTATTTGACCGATTAATCTGAAATTAAAAAAAATTGTCCATAATATTGAATTAGTCATATTTTTTTTTTTAATTACAAGTAAATAGGTCAGATGACTTCAGAAACTATTAAAATAGATTTTCTCTTCCTTATTTCTATTTATTTCTAACCGACTTCATACTTCGAAGTGGCAGTTTAAAGGGTAGATGCTCCAGAATCCATGAAACTCCATTTTCTTGGAAAACAACTTTGAAACAAAAGTGTATAACTACATTTGTAGTTGTCAGTATAACAAATTTAATGAAATCCGTTCGTTGTTTTTATAGGTAAAAACGTAGAAAACTGAAATTACTATAAAGTAAAAAAACGCGTCTCAACAGATGATGTCGGGCCTTAAATTCTTAAAAAAAAATAGATAATAAAAAAATCTGTTGCGAAGCACTCACACAACTTTCTCACTTACTCCAGTTCTCAAAATTATAACTGACAAATTTTTTAGTTAGTGTACCAAATTTATAGAAATTCGTCGAAAACGAAAAAAAAATCTATTCAGTTTAAAGCGCACTTCCGGTTTACTAATTTTCTTGAAACTCGGAAATTCAGACCTCTATTCATTTCTAATTAATTTTGTTTGGATGATAGAATTGTATAATCAACTATGATAGCCCTTTAGAGAAAAAACATAACCCCACCACTCCCTTAAAAGTGTCATTAAATGAATTTTCCCAGAGAATTATTTCAAATAAAAGTTGTAGATCTTTGTATGTGTAGTTTATATAAGAAGTTTTAAGAAAATCGTCGGAACTATTTTTGAGAAAATTGCGAAAAAGTAAAAAAAAAAAAAAACTTGTAAAGTGGTATTTCCGGTTAAGGAATTTGGACAGGTAAATGTATTGTGAGATCTTATGGTGATACTTAACGGAATATCATGTTTTAACTTTCTAAGGATTTTCGTTTTTGAGCTACGCTATTTACATACACACAGACACACACACACACAAACCATTTTCTAAAAACCACGTTTTGGACTCAGGGGACCTCAAAACGAATATTTCCGGTGAAAATTCAATATCGAAAATTTGACACGATTACAACACTTCCTCTTACTAGGAGATGAAGTAAAAAAAGCGTGGTTGTTTTGTAAAGAGGATACCAAGCTAATTAATAATTTTAGTTTCAAGAATTAAATTGATTTTATTGTCAATCTAACTATACATGTAGTTTAAAATAGCGATGGACATATAATTCAGTCGATGGCTGTAAGACACTGTAGTGGAAAAAAGAAATGAAACAAAATAATAGTTTTGAAAAATATTTTAAATGAAATAATTTTGGCAAAAATAATATATTTTACAGTCAGGTAGTATAATTTAAGATCATTGTTGCTGAAGAGACAAAAGCACAGGAATCCGTTAGGAAAATAACAATGCCACTTGGCCAACTGTTTTATAAGAGAAAATCCCCCGTTAGAGAAGGCATTCCTTCAAGATAGTCTGCATTCTGCTTTCAAAGAAGAATATAGTTTGTTGTAGACACCGAAACGGAACACTTAGGAATCAGTGCCATATATAAGTTAAAACATAAGAGCTTGCATTCAATCTAGATAAATAATTAATTCATAAAAATAATAGTTGTGATATTGTAAAATATTTAAATATTTTTAAAGATAATATATTTAATTTAATCTACCAATGTTTTCATGATTATTTCTTAATACTTCACTCTTAAACATATATATATATACGAGCCCTTTTACAAAATCGCTCGTACTACTACAAACATACAACACAACATCACCAAATACATTTCAACACATAGATTGAATGTGAAGATATTGAAACTCGTTACATTGGAGAATTTTAAATGAACAGAATAAAATATAATTCTATGCACTGTTTGTATCTTTTTGCTGTGTGCCAAAACCGCTTAAACCGCTGGTTTAAGGGGAAGTGTGTGTTAGCAACTTGACATTGTCGAGCAGCCCCACTGACAATTCTTTACGAATAAAGTGTTTCTCTCTTGTTAAAAATCATTATTTATTTCACTAGTGAGAGAAGCAGGACTTTTTCCAACTCGAGTTAAAAGTCTAACCCCACGAGCGCATCGAGTATGTCAAACTGGATGAGAATCGTAAAAAAAAAAATAGCTCGAGTTAAATTTTGGATGTTTTTTCCTGTAATCATATTACATTGGTGCTTAATTTTTATGAATATAAAAAAAATGTGACAAGTTGCAAAAATACTGAGAATGTATTTTATTTATAACTCGAGTCTTTGTAATAACTAGAGATGCATACACATGCTTTTTCCTGCCAATTGTATCTTACGACCAAAGAAATACATCTCTAATAGTGGAGGCCAGTTCGAGCAAGATCTGTAATTAATGGGGAGTAAAATTTATAATAAAATAGTACTTTTCTTCTTATTCAATAAAAAAACCGTTATAATATCATTTTGAAATTACTTATAGGAATCATGTTTCCATTCATAACATGTAAAATATGACTCACAGAAAAAAACCGTTCATGTAAATTTTTCTTACAAAAAATAGAGGAATCTATTTCTTAAATAAAAACCACACTTTCCCATTTGAAAAAATGAAATTGGTGCCTGTATCTCGCTTTTCGATTCACCAAAACAAATTTGCAATTTAAATTTGGATTTCTAACAAAAAACTACGGGGACACGTAATTTTTAGTTTTTTTTCTAGCTATCTTAGTTTCCGAGAAAAAGTCGTTATCGATACCTTGGGTTACCTTGTATATAAAAATTCAGCTATATATTTGTGGCCGCCAAACTCGAAAAGTAGTCGACGGATTGACTTGAAATTTTTACAAAACGTTGCATTTCTATATAAAAGTGTTTATATATACATTTTACTCCGAAATTCCCATGGAAACGCAAAATTCCGAAGTTTGGTGAGGTTGGCAGAAATAGACAGCCTCAGACGCGTTGCGATGGTGGCGCGATCTCTGAACCTTTTTCTCAACTACTTATACGTACAGTCTCGCGCTGTTTACCGGGCTGGCCGGGTGAGTGATGGTGTTGTTTAACTGGAAAAACGTTCTTAATTTCCTTAATCCTGGCTAAAAATCCATTCAAACGGCCATATTGCGTTAGCATTTGCTTCTTCAGGTATTGCTGTTGCGTTGATGGAACAGCGCATTCAGCCCTTATACTGTCACTAAATATGCACTTCACAGAATACACAACATGTAACATTTCTAAAACATCATGAATGGGAAAGGTTCTTCGGGCGTGTAAAATCATTCTCATCAAAATGGGATGAGTGTACAATGGCTCACAAGAAGTCATTAGAAACATTACACCATACATTGAAAGACTTGCGAAATAATCAGGTTCCATTTAGTGGAGCATTGGTTTTTACTATCCGGTGAGTTCAGGCAAACGCTTCCACGTGATACCTCGCTCAACACCAGCTGATGAATTGCATGCTTGCTTGAAATATTCAATTCTTTGGAGCACAGTAATTACAATTTATTTAACAACTGAAATATGAGAGTTCAACTTTAAAACGATCCAACAGCTGCCATATTTTTAAGACAATTACTGGAAGTCGGTAACGGCACTGCTCCTACAAATCCAAAAACCAGGAAAATCACCTTCCCATCTAATCTCTGCACATTGTACATTCAAAAGAAGAATTAGTAGACAACGTATTCCAAAGCATCGAAACAAATTATCAAAGTCATGCATGGTTTCGCAAGAGCCATTCTAGCGGCTTAAAATTTCGACGTTCTCGATATGAATGACATCATTCTAAACAGAATCGCAGGTGAAACAGTGACATACAAATCCATTGATTCCATGATGGACCAAAGTGAAGTTGGGAATTTTCCAACGGAATTACTTAATTCACTCGATGTTCCCGGATTATCGCCACACATTCTAAATTTGAAAATTGGAGTGCCAATTATATTACTCCGAAACATCAATCAGCCAAACTTATGTAATGGTACTCGATTAGTAGTTAGAAAATTGATGAATAATCTAATTGAAGCAACAATTCTAATTGGACCTCATAAAGGTGAAGATGTACCACTCATTCTGACAGATATGGCGTTCGAGTTCAAACGACTTCAATTTCCAATACGCCTTGCGTTCACTATGACTATCAATAAAGCGGAAGGACAATCTTGCCAAGTGGGCGGTTTGAATTTAGAAAACGAATGTTTCTCTCATGGACAATTATATGTCGCATGCTCCAGAGTCGGTAAACCATCTGATCTTTATGTTTATGCAGAAAATGGATAAACAAAAAATATAGTCTATTCACCAGGTTTACAATAAAAAAAGATTTTTCAGTTAAAAACATTTACCTTTCTTTCCTTTCAGTTTAAAGCACCGCAAAGTACGGTATTCAATTGAATGATGTGTTTTCTTGCTGAATCTATGTTAACTATCATACTTCTACTTACTTCCCTAATAATTAAAATCAGACTGAGCCACAGCGAAGCGTGGCCGGGTTTCAAAACAGATTCTTAATTTTCTCAAACATCCGATGAATATAATAATACTTAGATAGTGTCTTTTTTTCAAAACATTCTCAATAAAGGAATATGTAAATAGATAATAATAATATTAATATTTAGAATAGCTATTCATGAAATACGTGTAATAATTTTGCACATGAAATGAAATAACAACATTTCTAAACGTAATTATACAACTAAATTTATTTTAATTGTTAACAGTGGCTGATATTTCAGTGACATTATAAACATATATACGTAACATAAAAATATGGCCACCTTTCAATAAGAACTATACTTGTTGACAAAGCGTTATTATAACGTATATTACGTGCATAATATGCTACAGAATGACACAGTGAATGTACAAAAGGCGCGTTTCTATAAAAGATATATTTAAAGAAAAAAATCATCTATAATTATCAATAATTAAATATCAATACAAAAATATCGTCAAGTTAATTTCCCAAAATTTGACACCATCATAATAGTTCTAGTTACCACCAGTAAAAGAAAATAAAATAGGCAGAAGACTTAAACCCTTTCATTGCTAATACCACATTAATGTGGGTACACTTGACGTTCTCCACAGGCTAATACCACATTTATGTGTATTGGTCTAGCACTCTCCCACAGGCTAATACCACATATATGTGGTTTGATGCTTTTTCGAATCTTTGCTACTCCCACAAGAAAGTGTATATTTTTTTACTTCTTCCAGCGACATCTATACATCCATAAGCATCCATAGAATATTTTTATTTCACTTAAATGGCAACAGATGGCAACAAACCATTTTGCTAGTCTCGCATAATTGCGCCATCATTTTTAAATCTCCCATCGACATCTGTACAATTTTCAGTATATTTTCTTTTGCCTATTATGTTATACTAAAATAAAAGATGGCAATAATCCCTTGCAACCTTTTTGTCGGCAAATTTCTTGGGTTTATTATCCATCCCTTTTCTAAACCCTTTTACCTACATATGTTTTTCATTGTAACGTTTGCGTCTGTTTGAATAACTTCTCTTTTGCAGTTTTTCAATATAATTTTCTATTACTTACACTTTTAGTATTTTGATTATTATTTTCGACATGGTACTGTCAACTGTTGAGACAATAAGGAAATCCACCAAATGGTACAGGAAGTTTTTTTCCGTGTTTCGAATAGGAAGTGTAGTGCCGTGTTTCGAGATATATCACACTAAACAAACATTCTAATTTTCTTTTAAGTGTTTTTTTATTACGTTTTTAATTTATATTTGTTTAAGATATTTTAAATATAATTTTTTTTTTTTTATCAAACCTTTAATAGACTTATATTAAGCTTTACTTACAGCTAAAAATTAATTAGTTCACTGGAAATTTAGACAGTTACTAATTACGAGTTACGAGTTACTAATCTCGTAAATTTAAAATGAGATTTAAAAAGTTAAAGAGCGGATTTTAAAGCTTAAAGAGTTGTAAACAAAAAGTGGGGAAAAATCTACGACTGACAAAAGAATTTAGCATGGTGGGGACGACTGCCAGTGAGACAGCCTAGCACGCAGTGTACTAATACTCTATACTAACTTAGCAATGAAAGGGTTAAAAAATAAATTTTGTTGTATAATTTGTTGCATCTTTGCGCAATTTACAGTGTTTAAATGTGTTCCATTTATACTGCGAAGACATTTAAATATGAGAAAGAAAAATTTGAACCTACATAATGTTAGTGTTAGATAATAAGAAATTCCATTTATATTAACTGTACTAATTAGCACTTTGATAGCAGTACTATTTTTCGTGAAAATGCTTTCTACTGGCTTCTGATGTACCTGCGATTTAGCCAGTCACCTAATCTATCATTTCTACGTAAAATAAGGTTCTCTATGTAGTTGATCTCGGGGATTTTTCTGAGTTTCACTAGTAGGTTTCACTCAAAAACAATGTTGGGATTAAATTTTGGGTGCATTGTTGAATAAGTGCATGGGTCCGCAATAGTAGATAACATCCGTCGTACTTTATCCGTCATTATCCGTCGTAACATGCTATTAATTTTCTTCTTGACCGGATTCGGATTTTCATCCAACGACAGAGCAAATTCACCAAGTTCGTGTATATAGTTCACTTCAACATAATGTTTCTGTTACAATCACACTTGTTGGTTTGTTGGTTGTTTATAAATATATATATATATATAATTATCCACATAAGTATAATTATGTACAACCAACAAGTTTGAGTGTAACAAAAACATTACGTTCAAGTGAATCTCTACACAAACTTGGTGAATTTGTTCTGACGATTGATGAAAATCCGAAACCGGTCAGGAAGAAAATCAATAAGCATGCTATGATGGATAAAATACCAGATCTTGGGTGCATTATTTGGTAAAGCATTAGGCTAATAGCCTACGGTTGATAATACAAAAGGTTAGTGTAAAATATCAATCTTCCAAATGAGATTTATATTAAATCTTTGGAACTGAAATAGACATAATATAAAAATGGGCATCGCTCCTTTTGTTTACTGACATTAGTAATAACTTTCTATGTTCTAGATTCGAAACTAACTTAGTTTGGACAAATGAATTGTTTGATGTAAACCTAAAAAAAATGAAAAATTACAACAAATATCAATTATTATTACTTATAAATTGTTTCTGTATTTAATTATTATATGAATGCTTAAAATTAATTATTTAAAGGAAAGGTCTGATAATTATGAGATCTGTTATCACCTATGGCGCAGTGGCCATAGGTACAAGAAGACTAAGCCAGCAAATGTCAAGAGGATTCTTGACAAGATAAAGCTGCTCGCCTGCGATGCGTGACGATAGCTATGAGGACTTATACCATTACTGTGATTGAGGTTATCCTCAATCTATTACCTCTACACCTTGTGGTGGAGAGGGCGCGATTAAAGAAGCCCTCCTCAGGATTTCTAGGGAAGACATGGGTAAGGAGAGGGACCTGAGTGCTGGAGAGAGGTCGAGTACCTACCTCGAGTACATTTAGGACAATCAAAATGGTGTTAAACTTCCAGTATTGATTAAAATGTCCTACTATTACGTCTGTGCAAGTTAATTTTGCTTTCTATCTGTTTGTTAGAAATATATTGAAGAATTCATGTGAAAATCAAACTTTTATAATACCTATTATTACTATTTTTATTTATATAATACTAAAAACTTATTCATTCTTCCCGCCAATATGAAATTAATCTTGCATCGTTATATTTTCAAATTCATTTTAATTAATTAGGAATAATAAAGTCAAATAAAAGAATTTTTCAAAGAGTCTGTTTTGGACTCAGATTCCACTTTTGTAAAAGAAATACCTATATCTTTATTTGAGACATGTTGCAAAAGCTTCTGGCTAAGTGTACCCGTTCTATAGATGGTGGATGCTTTTCCTAGCGTGATGCAAGTTTACTTGGGCTAACCTGGTGTCAACTCCAGAGACATACTTTCTCATGGTGGAGCGGCGATAAATGCCCACTCCTGCTAAGTAGTATTCTCCAGTTCTTCATCGTTTCCCTTTCCATAGACATTAAGTTAAAGGACTAACAGATAGATTCCTGAAATTAGAAGACCTAATTTCGCTGGTCCAGAATTTCTTCTAGAAGAACCTATGCTATTTTCACAGTACGCTCATCCTACAAAAAAATTATAATATTGAAAAATCAATGGTTGGACATTGATTGTAGCATGCTACAGGGTTCGGTAAATGGAGATGTGATCGTATTTAGGCAGGATGGAAAACGGAGAGGCCAAATTAAATTAAGCTAGTAGATTGGTGCTCTTATTGATCAAGAGGGATTAGTAGGAATATAAATGGTACTACTGAAATGGTCGAAAGAGGAAGACGGCTTCTGGAGAGGCACTTAAGGAACGTTTTAGCTGAAGATTGACTTTGTTTTACCTGATCCTTTGATGGACTTTGGATTTTCAATGATTAATTGAGAAAAAAAGTTGATATTCACCTAAGCACAAAAAACATATGCGGCCTTAACTAAACAGTTTGAAAAATAATAGCTCTTGGGTGACCTAGGATTTCTGGGAAAGGGCAGCAGATCAAGCCACAAAGAAAGCTTTCTTGGCTAAAACTTGGACTTATTTTGGACTTATATTGTTGAGAGTATTCACAGTATCCAAGAGTTTATGACATCAAAACGGTCCTTTAATTGGCCTTAAAATTATATATCGGGTTATGCGCAGAATTAGTTTTGTGACCTAGTGATAAATCATTATACATGACTTCTAATGCAGTTCTTCTAGAAGTAGTGGGGTTTCTTGCTGGTATTGAAGTTAATAGCACATCTTAAAAATGAGCCAATTGGTATCTATTCTTCGTAATATTGCAGTATGACTTGCTTGTGAACTCAAAACGGTGTAATAGAAACATTTTGTTAATTTTATTTTCATCTGTTCATAGAAAATGAGGATTAGGTTGGAAATACTTGAATTATATACAATAGGAAATGTTTAGGGAAGGGAATAGCTACGGGTCCGAGCCGAAGACCCGGGTTTTCGAGTCCAGCTGTGCTCCCTTAGATTTTTTCTTCCTAGGAGCCTCTACAGCTCAATGTCCGGTCTGCAACGAAATGTGTCTGGATAGTGCTGTCTGCAACGAGAGAACACTGTCCGGAGGCCGGCAGAGCACTGAGAATGCTCCGGGCCGCCAGTGACCATAGATGTTGACGCGCCTTAAATTAAAAAAAAAAAAAAAAATAGGAAATGTTAGTGACGGATCAATATACATTGATAACATGTTGCGATAGGAAGTAGGTTAAAATTTGGAACTGCTATGCTGCGTTATAATGCGCCCTTAGATCGGTTCCCGGTCTTAACCTTAAATTTATACAAATTAATATTTTTAATATAAGTATTAAAATGTCCTACGTTCATGACACTTGACATGGCAACTTGTAGTTAGACGTAAAACTAAGAATTACGTAGATAGTAAATTAGAAGTTGATTTTACAGGGCGGACAACGTAATTTTTGATATCAATCTCGTGCTATAATTCGCTACTTAGTTTGTCGTACGGAACACTTTCACGCTGAATGGAGATATTTTGCAGCGCAGCCTCCCAAATATAAATTTTTGTTTACTGGTTTATTAAAAGTCGATTGAACAATTGCTGTTTTCAAAATTCTTCCAAGATGTTTTATAAAATAATCGGAACGACATCAGAATTTACTTGCTGCAAACTGTAATGTTATGTATATTTGAGGGGGGTATGAAAAAGAAATTCAGAATAGTAAATATTTATAATTTTTAATTTAACTCTTCTCTAAAGGGATCTCGTGAGGTCTGTGTTCATCTGGATTGAGTAAAGGATAAAAAATACTTAGAAAATAACCATATAAAAAGAAATACATATAATTAAACAATTTAGACTATAAATAAAATCTTATTCCTTAAATAATAGTAAAATAATACTTAAGCAGTAACTATATTAATTTGTACAACTTACAATATTATAAGGGTTTTTAAGCTGAAGGTTGGGCCTTAACTCTCCTATAGCAAACACTACGACACTCTTTTATAAATTCCCACTGAGCATGATTTCCTTCACCACAACAATTTTCCTCTTCTCCTATTTTAGGTTCTCTATATATATGATCCCTCCTCCATTCAAGGGAGAAAGAAAAGGAAATCCCCTTTTCTTGTAGTACAGGTATTTTACCTTTCTAACTGTTCCTATTGTTTCACCCAACCTTCGTAAAAACCCATTCTTGGAATTGCACTAAGTAACAACCAATATTACATAGATATTAACTAATACTTTTCACTTAATTCTAAAATAATTTATATTTCTTCCCAAAGGTCTACACATTACAAAACTTACCAAATGAAATTTTAAACCTTGTTGTTTGATAACGTGTAGTGCAATAATATGCAATGAAAACAACCCTTGCAACGTTGCAATTGATATTTTATTTTTTTTTGCCTTAACTGTACGTTTCAGCAATGATAATTTTAATAGTGCCTTACTGGTTTATGAAACAAAATGTTGATATGAAAATTATATATAAATCTGATATTAATATTTCTATTGCAACTATATTATCAGTTCTAGTTTCCACATATGTCCTAATAATAGAGAATAACACTTAAAGAATTTATAATATAGTATGTACAGGAGTTGTTTTTGTTATAAGCAATCAGCCGTAACGAAATTCTTACTAGTATTATTTAGACAATATTATTATAAAATCAAAGGGATATATTAGTTGACCATGCAGTCCAGTAAACATGTAGAACATAAATATCCAGAACTGATATATACATACTCGTATATCTACGTATTTAGTTAGTTATTTATAAAGTTCTGGATATTTACTATATTGTTATAAATTAATATCTTGCAATATCTTCAGATGATGTCATTGTGAAATTTTCTAATTTGAAAAGATAGTTCCAATTTTCACTCTCGTAATAATCATAATTAACAGTTTTAGTATTAAGTATTCATATCTGGTTCAGGAGGACCCGTAATGTTCAAGTAAACGTTCACCAATACGCGACTAATTCAATAATTCATATATTTATGCTCCAAAAACAATATTCACTGCATCAAAATTGTTTTTTTTTTTTAATTTAAGGTGCGCCAACATCTATGGTCATTGGCGCCCGAAGCCTTCTCACTGCACTGCTAGCATCCAGACAGTGTTCTCTCGTTACTGACAACACTGTCCATCACCAGCCAGTGAGCAGTAGAGACTTCTAGGAAGAGAAAATCTAAGTGTAGCACTGCTGGATACAATTATTATTATTATTATTATTATTATTATTTATTATTAATTAGACAAAAGAAATTTTTTAATCAAAACCACTAGATCTGATTCCAAATCCTTCAACTCTCCATACTTGACGCAATCCTGCCATCGATTTTTTTTCCTGGCCCGTAAATATTACTGAGGATATTGTCTCTGTACTTTCAGAAGCCCGCAAGGCGTATCTGTTGCATGCAGTTACTTGGGAAGTAACGACCCCTTGGGATACCACAGCTCACTTCCATGCACTTAATCAGTACAGTACACAATAAACTTAAACTACATACACTCTATACTTTACAGACTGGACAAACACAGTACACAAACTAGGGTCTCCGTCCCTAGTTTATTGGCGAAAGCCAAGGGAGAAGGAAGGGACTAGCTCAGTGGTAGCGCGCTGGACTAGCAACGCGGAGGTCCCGGGTTCGAATCCAGCATGCTACCCTTAGAGTTTTTCTTCCTAGGAGCCTCTACAACTCACTGTCGATGATGGGCAGTGTTGTCTGTAGCTAGAGAACGCTGCTTCATGGCCGGCTGTGCATTGGAGAAGCCTCTGGAGAGTACAATAGATCTTTCAGGTCGCAGTGCAATAATCCCCTACAACAATCTACATCTACTATTCAGAATCCGCTCATTTTTTATTAAACTATGAGTAGCTATATTGAACTATGAGGTTGTATTGCATGGGGAACTGAGCTAAAATAATTCTACAGCAGGTGCAATTTTGCACTTTTAGTCGCATCTAAAGATAAGCATCTTTTCAATGGCTAAATAGCATCAAAATTGAGCTTTATGTCGAAGGGGTTATGTCATTAAAGTTGGTAACGAATGCTTCCAAATATTTAGAAGATTTCTCCCTTGCAAATTTTTAATGCTTGTATAGAAAAATACTGCTGACATTTTATATCGTTACCCTTATTTGCTGTGGTATCCGCAGAGCTGGCAAGCAGCAGAGATATTTTCCATGAATACAATCAACTAAATTTGCTCTGAGCAAGTCTATGTTATCACAATGTTTTTACAACATCATAATGGGCGAACGCCCGAAACCGGTCAATAACCAGAAAAAGAAGCAGGCTATCACGGAAAATATCTTTGATATTTACTAGCGTAATTTCTTATGTAAAGATTGATGTAGGAAATGTTTTGTTACATATGTCTACCAATTCTTCCAGCATTTGTAATCATTAAAAAAGTGTAATTGGACAAATATATCAATAAATATTAATCATAATTATTTAAAGAGATAATTAATTGTTTATTAGAAAGGAGTATTGTTTTTATAGTCTCTGTTATTTATTATACTGTCATAAATATTTTTAAAGTGATAAATCATTAAATAGAATCCAAAACTTTAACAGTGAAAGTATTTTTTAAAAGATTTATAATTTTTTTTTTTTTAAAAACAACACAATCACTTACTTTAAAACTATTGTAGAAATATGAAATAATAATAAATAATGAGTTACTACGTATAAATAATGTTCAATATTTCAATATTGGGACTACTATCTGCCTAACAGTGTATTGAAACGTAACCACCGACACTGTGTACTTGTTTTTTTGGTACCACCTTCAACTCGTTCAACCTTACAAACACACACGTATATATATATATATATATATATATATAAATAGAGGTCGGTTTTTAATCTAATAACACAGATTTTACGTACATAGAGTGAGTCCGGTGGGTAACAGTAAGAGTAAAAAAGAAAAAAATACAGAATATACTAGCACACACAGACACACTATTAGATATATAGTATTTTTATAGGTGGAGTAATTTTTTTTATATTTAAGTTGTGTAAGTAGTGCTATAGGGGAGTTACTGGACTGCCACAGTAAGTATACTGAAGGAGCTGGCTGCTGCTGCTGCTGCCGCTGCGAGGGAGTGACCTGCCCTGTCGTCTATCTCTCTACTAGTTCATTGTATATAATACACAATATAGTAGTGTATATGTGTGTATTTGTATATCTAGTAAGTGTGTTTGTATGTTAGATTGTGTGGGTGACCCACTGGCCAGTCGGCTGTATAATTAAGAGTTATTGGCTGTGAGTGTAGCCTGCAGCTACTGGACCAGCTCCGCTAATACCGGCACAAATGCTCGCCTTACTCCCTTGTTACCTGCCGCCATCAGACCGTGACACTAGCTCGGGCCTCCAGCAAAAACAATTTTTTTTTTCTTCACCAACTTCCACTTTGCATCGTTCATTGGCAAATAATTCAACCCAATTTTATTTTATTTTTTTTTTTTTTGGTTCCTTTATGATTTTAAAGTTCAATGATTATTTTTTGAAATAATAACACTTTGTTATGTTAATCATGTATTACTATTTTTTTTTGTTTTTGTTTACTTTTATTGAATGAATTGAAAAGTGAAAAATGGACCGTTTAAGAGAACAACTTTCTCTTTTTATACTTTACTCATAATTCTAATTGACAAATTTTTTTCGAAATTAGTTTTTTTTTTTGCTAAACATCTACAAAATTTCAAACAAATAGGATAAGTTCATTAAGCAATGTGTAATGTGTTGGTGTTGTTGATGAGTATTTGTAGTGACACGACCGGTGTTGTAGAAAAAAGGCTTGTAATGTTGAGATAAGGATAGAAGTATTAAGAATAATTAAGAAGTCACCACTGATTTATAAATAATTATATTATCTCTTAGTAAATTTAAGTATTTTACAATATCACACTATTATGTTTAAGAAATTAAGTATTTATCAAGATTAATGCAAAGCTCTTATGTTTTAACTTATAACTGGCACTGATTTGAAGAGGGCGATTCCTGAAGTGTTCTGGCTTTGGAAGCTAAATGCGACTTAGTTGTTTGAAGGTTAAGTGCAGACTGTGTACTCTTTGAAAGCTAATGTTAGACTCTCTTCTTTGGAATTGCTCTCTCTCTCGCGGGGGAATTCTCTTATACAAAAGAGTTACCCTAACGGGATTTTGTGCCTTTGTTTAATGATCCGAATTTACAGCACCTGACAGTAAAATACACTCTTTTTGAAGTTAAATTCACAGCACCAAGATAATTATAAAATATTAACAAAAATACTATTTTGGATACTATAAAATATTCCAAACTCTAAACTATTATTTTTCGATTTCGTCCATCCACTACAAATGATATACGAAATTTAAAGGAACAAGTTAATGTCGTTCGTTAGGTATTTCAGAACATATATCTGAAGGTACGTAAAAATTTACTTTAGTGTCACTTTAAAGGAAAACCTAAATTATTCTATTCTATTCTAGATCACAGTGCCTCTAAAACAAAGTAGATGCACTTAGACCTCAAGGGCCCATTGTGGTCCAGCGGAATACACTCTTAAATTAGCCTGGTCTCATGTGTCAGTGCCCTATCGGTCATGTAGTCTACAGATGGAACAAAAATGATAGGAAGAAGATAAAACTATGATACGAAATTATGATTAACACCTTCAAACTATGGTCGAAGATAGAAAGACTATAACCAAATGGTTGTGATGTCTCCGCGATGCACATGACGCACCCAAAGAAATATGCATGGTTTGGATCCATCAAAGAAAACTAGCTTGTGATTAAGAAAGCTGACAAGACTCCTGGTCCACACAACGTGAAGTCAGGATAAGCTTGATCTCCAGAGATATCTTCGATTCCAAGTTTGGTACAAAAATTCCAGCACCAAACTTTGAAAAATCGACCGAATTCTCACAAAAAGGAAGGCTAAAAGTCCATTTTGTGGTAATGTTTTCGTGAGGAGACGACCCGTAAATCAGATCTCCTTCTTAGCTTTTCCTCTCCCTCGATCCCAAAAAAGGTTCAGTGTGCGTGAATATACTGAACCCTCCAAAAGTAACCTGAAGTGTTTCATTCCCACCATACCGCCCCTGGAAAGGTTAGTGTATCTTATGAACCATTTTACAAAGGTCTCAAAAAACAGTTCAAGTCAGTGGTACTTGTGAATTCCAGAGCCATCTTCACCTCCTCGCCTATGCATGGATAACCTATTCTTTCATAGTTTTGGGTGATGTGCTCAGTTTTGTTTGGATTGCTAGATTTACATGTGTGAGGTATAATGCAAAGTATAATGAACATTGTTCGAGCCGTTTTCGTGAAACTAAAATAATCCACAGAGTTAAAGGATTTGACTAAATTTCCTGTCACTTCCCTGGAAGGGTCCACTTCCTGTCAGGTGCCCTGATAATACCCAAAAATGTTGGGTTAAAAATATGCATTTTTTTATTTCTAGACTATTTTGTAATTAAATATAGATTCTATTAATGGTTGGGCCCATTATTCCAAATAATTTAATACGGTGGATGATATCTACAATAATAATACATTCCTAATTTTAGTTGCGACCTATTTTTACTCCCATTATTAAGACAATAAATGACTACAATAGCGGAAAAAACCCTTATTACTCGTAGAGGATTTTTACCTTATTACTTTATCTCACTTCTAGCTAAAGGAAGTATTGCGATCAAATTAACTTTTTATCGAAATACATGTTTTGATTTTTCAATCAAAAGTGCGTCTTCCGAATGCTTTTTTTTAGTTTCCATGATTTTTTGGGGGAAAACGGCTCAAGCGATTTTCTGTAAACATCGTACACTATCTTCGTACATAAATAGGTACCAGTATTATTTGTAACATTTCCCCGGGACTGTAATTGATTTTTTTGGAGTATGCTTTCGTCTCAAGTACCAATTCAGTGCACTGTATAGTTAGACCAACTACTTATAATAATATTTCAATATACTTACATTGAAATCATTGCTAGAATTCCAAATTTGAAAAAAAAGTCGCTTAACCGAAAGTGTGACTTTGCAGAATATGTTTTTAAGTAGTTTGGAATAGTTTCGAAAATGACTGAACTTGGAACTTTTATTTCAATCATCCTCCCAAGAAAAAGAAGAGATTTCAGATAATCTTGAGTAATTTTTAGCGTAAAATTTAAAATATTATATGGAGTTAGTTAAATGTTAATGACGCGCTCTTTTAGGCTAGAATGTAATCATTTCGCTACTTGCCTGAGTTGGTAAACTACCCATCTTGTCCTCCCATCTTCACCACCTGTATATTTATGTTGATGACGTTTGATGAAGTTGCTTCCTCTTTAGCCCGCAAGGGTTATTTGTTGCATACAGTTACTTGGGAAGAAGCGACCTCCCGGGGTTACCACAGCTCAATACTCAATGCACTTCGTCAGAACAGTAAACAATTAAACTACATACACTCTACACTTTACAGACAAGGACAAACAGTACACAAACTAGGGTCTCCGTCTCTAGTTATTGGCGTAAGCCAAGTGAGAAGGAAGGGATTAGCTCAGTGGTAGCGCGCTGGACTAGTAACGCAGAGGTCCCGGGTTCGAATGCTGCCCTTAGATTTTCTCTTCCAAGGAGCCTCCTACAACTCACTGTCCGGTAATGAACGGTGTTGTCTGCAGCTAGAGAATACCGATGCTTGGAAGCCGGCTGTGCACTGAGAAGGCTCCGGGGGACACAATAGATCTTTCAGGCCGTAATGCGATAATCTCCCACAACAACTACAATCTACTTCCTCTTTAGCGTTAAGAATTTTTCGAAAATGTGCAAGATATTCATTTTTAAATTTAATGGGGCGCTAACTACTAACAAATAAAGAACCGGAGAGTTAAATAAATAAAGACATAACTATATTATTGTTGATATACTATGAAAAAGAATTATTAATTCTATAATATTAAGTGCAGTGATTTAAATAAAATTTTAAAGTGGTCTAACTAAATAATATTATTATTTAAATCGAACAAAAAAAAAAAAACAAATAAATATGAACAAAATACCAACTTGCTCTAAATGATGATTTAGTGAGTATAGTTAATATATAGTAGAAAATTTGTTCTTACAATATAACAATATAATAATAGCAATATTTTTTAATATAATAAAACAGTTCATTAACTGTATAAGTACATAAAGTATTAAAACGCCTCCATATAGCAGCCATATTTAAAATGAATTGTATTGTAAACAGACAGTTTTCGCAATTCTATTCTAATGGTAATTCATTATACTATAGAGACCTTATTAGACGATAAATCATTATTTTTCCGTTATAACTAATAATCTTTATAAACCAATGTATTATTATAAAATTGTGTGTGTATAAATAAATTCGTGTTGTATGTAATTGTGTGCGTATATGGATAGATCATGCAAAACTTAAATTATTATCAGTATATATATATATATATAGTATAGTACGCACAGTTACCGATATAATACACCGATAATAATGATAGAAAGAGTTGCGTATTAATTTAATATTAGATTACTACTACTTTCCCAAGGTCCATATTATTTTATTATAAAAAATATATTTATAATTCACATTAATATAATTATTTTTACATTTTTTTTTGTTTAAATAAAAACAGTTCCTCATTATATTTTGTCCAATATATTGTTCATTAAAAGTATTCTCAATTTGAACTTTGATTTCAATTTTTATATACGACCTGAAAGAATAAAACCGTAGATAGTCTTAATATATTTATTATGTCTATTAATATTATTTTGGCTAACCATGGATATCATAATACTATTATTATTGGTTTGAGGAACAGCAATCTATTTGTGGTATAAATGATATAGCTGTATCTAATAGTCAGATATACAGTGGTTCACAATCGAAAGTAAACACTATATTTCTTTATGATCTTTTATGTTTCCACGGTCATTTTCATGAAAAACACTTCAGTTTCCGTGTTGAGATCGCGTTAGTGTTTACTACAAACTCACGTTTCGCCCATACTCAATGAGCCTCTTGAGGGTCGTTACACTTTGCCTTATTGGCTTTCAAGGTATAAACTAGCTTAAAGAGGCTCATTGCCTCTAAATTTATTGTTTTTTACTATATTTCCAATATTCTTTTTGAGCTATTTGACTTATATGAATTTGAATACAGTGAAAAACGTTTAATAACACGAAACTGAGGGAACCGAAATATTTTTCCGAGTTAAACGATAAAATAGCGATTTGTTTTCACCCTGATTTCTCTGCCATTGAACACGTAAAATAATAAGTTTATGTATTAAAATTAAAAAAAAAAAAAAACAACACAATATTCACCGAATGCGAAAACTAATTGAAATGTTTTGACAACGGTGTGCCTTTATCCTATTCAAAGACAAGCGAAAACCTAGCAACAGTGGCAGCCATTGTTTATTTTGTTCCGTCACGAAAACGAATAAAAAATAAGCCAAAAATCTGCGTGACGATTTAACTGCAGAAAAAAGATATATTTTGTTTATCTGGAAAGTGGAATCTTTTCCTGTTAAGCGATATTTGTTTCTGTTAAAATGGTCTTGAATGGTATCATCCAGTGATGAATACCATTAAGTAATTATGAGGTCGCGGGGTCATCGACGCTTTAAGCGTCGTTGTGTGTTTCCTGGGAGGGTTTGAGATAAGAGTGCCTGGGCTGGAGGGTTAGAGTGAGATTGAATTCTTGAATGAAATCTGTTATAGATAGATGAGGCAAGGGTGGAGAGGAAGGGAATGTTGAGGTCAGTGTGTAAGGACACATAATAGGGACAACCTGTGATAGTCCAAGTATTTTAGATTGGAGGGTTTGGATTCGGTTCAAGTTGGAACGCTTTGCCGTTCCGTACAGTTTTAGTCCATACGTCCGTAGAGATCTTAGTAAGAATGTGTATAATACTCTTTTATTAGAAAGAGATAATTTCGAGCGATTACCGAGGAGTCTATGGAAGAGCCGAAAATGATTTTTAAGGTCGCAGCGTTTGAGTCGTGTGTGAGAATTCCATGTAAATCTCTTGTCTAGGTACAGTCCAAGATAATGCACATAGTCAGCAGGTGGGATGGGTGTTCCATTTAAGTACATAGGAGGGAGGGTTTTATGTTTTAAGGTGAATGTAATGTATTTGTGTTTATTTATATTTACTTTGATTTTCCAGTTAGTAAGCCGGGTTTCAAGTAATGTAAGATGAGATTGAGGCGAACGGATAACAAGGACAGGGTGAGAACTTGGTGACAAGATTGCCGTATGTATTATTTGGTTGAGTAGGAATATCAGCTGTTTATATTAAATAAAGAAGGGGTGCTAGTATGCTACCTTGGGGTACGCCGGCGGGAATTGAATGGATGGAAGAGAATGCAATCAACGATGCTTAAATAAAGAAAATTTAATTACAATAACTTCTTATGAGCTCACCATTCTACAGTAACAGAAATTACCTTCAGCATCAGGATATATTTTTTGCCAAACAATGTGATAATAAAATTGATACACTCGATTTCGAAGATTTCGAGCTAATTATTAATGTAATTAAACAAATAATGAATTATAGAAAATAGAAGCGTTATATATTTTATCAATTTTTTTTGTCCCACTAGTATGTACGGCAAAATAAAAAATGGCGCTGGATTTCGCATTTTCACCTAATTCTCTTTTGCCATTTTCATCAACAATGGAATGAAATATCTGAGTTTTTTCCTTATAGCTCACATTAACGATATAAAACAGTAAATATTATGTTAAAAATAACTTGATTTGTTGGATTTTTTCATTAAAGATTTTTATTGCACAATTTGATAATTTATAAAATACTTACGTATGGAAAATTAGTAAAAAAATTATAAACTTGATTGTTCATAAAAAATAAACAACCAATCACAATGTAGAAGTGGAGGTATCAAAAGTGGGAATGTAATTTAGGCCAATCAGATATTTGGAATTATTAGGTTTATCACGCCCACATTTGACACCTTCACTTCTGAACTGAGATTGGCTAATTGTTTATAGCTAATTTTTTCTATAAAAAATCTAGTTTACAATTTCTTTTTACTAATTTTTCCTCCATAGGTATTTTATAAATTTCGAATTATGCTATAAAATGTTTTTATAAATGAATGCAAAAATTAAAAAAAATGTGGGATAATTATTGCTACATTGATATGCACTCCAAGCTAAAACAACATGAAAAGGTCAATATTAAATAGCATAATTTAAAAAGAATCAAAGGTTTCACGAGTTTTATGTGTCTATAATTCTATCTTTAATAATATTGGAATTACCTAATTAAAAATTAAATCAATAAAAACTACCACTTTATATCTATTGACTTCAATACATATGCATTTAAAATTGCCCAATTAAATTTAATGTCAAGATTGTGTTATGCGAGTAAAGTGCATTTATAGTTAATTTATATTACTGAAAGGCCATAACTAATTGGGGATTAGCTATTAAAATATTACTCTATAATGATTTCTATTAATACACATACGAAATTGCCCACTAAATTCCTTTTTTATACCTAATTAAGTGAATATCCTTAGATTTATATTTGATTATACAAAATTTATAGTTCATATTATACTTTCTATTTTATAAAATTGTAATGATTTATTACAAATTTTTGGAATTCCCGATTGCGTTGGAAGACTTTGAAATTGTGTTCTATAAACTGTCATAATTTCAATTTAGAAACTGAACTTCATTCTAATCCAAAAGTACCAGTTTTTTTCTTAAAACAACCTCATTGAGATCGCGTCTTTAGTTTAGTAGGTAAACTGATGCATTAGATTCCTTCAGCATACTTGTTGGCTTGTTTCCCAAACCAACCACGGTTTACAGGGTATATTTTTACCTTATCTTACTGTTATATTCGTGTTAGATTTTCAGAACAATTATTTCATCCCGGAGCATTGAGTTTTGAGGCCATCTGAACTTGAAAAAGTGGTTTTCAGAAATTGCTCTGATATGGGGATATGTGTTATGCGTTTGTGTGAATGTGTGAGTTTACGAATGCATATTTATGATCAGAGACATTTTCCGTGGTAGCCTGCTTCATTTTGTGGTCATCGACCGGTTTCGGGCGTTCGCCCATCTTCAGGATGCGTTTTTCAGACAGTGTGACAACACAGACTTGCACAGAGCAAACTCAGCTTTCACACTACTGATTTAACTGTATTTTAAAACTAAACTCTTAAACTAGGTCAAGGGATACGACCAGCTGGGTGGGAAAACACGTGTTTGGGTTGTTAAAGAGCAAATTTTCCTTACAATAGACACAACACGTGGGGGTCTAATTTTTAAACTCTGTTGTTGAAGGGAGATTTACTTTACAATTAACTAACCAAAATAGAATATAAAATACACAAAATAAATTTAAATAAAATTAAATAACGATTTAAACTAACATTTAAAATTCATTCATTCATTTAAAATTAAACGATTTTTATAATTAAGTTTTTTATAACTGTGCATTCCAGTCATTATTTCACTTTTTCACACAACATTCACATCCTCGCAAGCATGTATACCTAAATATGGTTTTTTTATAATTAAGTTTTTTATTATGCATTCCACTCAACATATCACATTTTTACACAACATTCACATCATCATAATATATCATCCAAATACGCACACATATTTTTTTTTTTTTAAATATATATATATATATAAAACTAGCAGATTTAAAGCTAAATCCAAAACTAAAATCTGTGTAAAGACTATTTGGTCCATGTAATAATGTTTGCATTGGTAATTGCGTTTCTGTTGCTATTGTGGGAAGAGTGTTTTAAATAATGGTTCACTGGCAAATTTTGTCTGTTCGTTTATTAAGTTTTGTGTCTTGTGTTTATATATTTCGAGTTCTTCTATTATGTCAAGTCGGCGTCCTTTGTGGCCAGAACGTGTCATGCATAAAATGTTAAAATGTAATTATAAAAATCGTTTAATTTTAAATGATGTTAGTTTAAATCGTTATTTAATTTAATTAAAATTTATTTTATATATTTTATATTTTATTTTGATTAGTTAATTGTAAAGTAAATCTCCCTCCAAAACAGAGTTTAAAAATTAGACCCCCACGTGTTGTTTCCATTGTAAAATTTGCCCTTTAGCAACCCAAACACGTGTTTTCCCACCCAGCTGACCATACCCCTTGACCTAGTTTAAGAGTTTAGTTTTAAATACAATTAAAACCAGTCGGTGTGTAAACTAAGTTTGCTCTATGCAAGTCTGTGTTGTCACACTGTCTGAAAAACGCATCCTGAAGATGGGCGAACGCCCGAAACCGGTTGAAGACCATAAAACGAAGCAGTCTACCACGGAAAATGTCTCTGATGCTTTCCAGCTCTGCGGAACCAACCACCACAGCATATTTATAAGTATGCTTGTCAGTTTAACTCAAAAAATAAAAATTCATATAAGAATAAGATCCCTCTAAGGAATTCGACAATCAGTGGTTTTTGACTAATTCGATTAACTGGAAGGTTTTTCCATTATTCCCAATTAAGTACAATAGAAATCAATCCAACGATTTTTCTTTACTACATAGATAAACGTCGAACAACTTTACAATATAAATAATTCGTTAGGTGATTTATCTTATACTTGCTTCTTGACATTACTGATGAAGGGTATCAAATTTGTCCAAGACGTCGAATTATAAGCTTTTCTGGAACATAAAGATATTTATTTGCTTTCACATAGATCTGGTAAGAGATGTAATTTATTTTTGAAATTAAGTATTCACTGAAAATAGATGTTTTGGATAAGAAAATGTTGACGAATGGTCTGTGCGTGTCAATAAAATACCGGAACAGCGACTTTATGGAATAGGTTTCTGAGATTTTTGGCATTTTTATGGAAAACGGCTTCAACGATTTTCTTTAAATTGGTAAAGCAAAGTGGGCTTTAAAGTTTTAAAATTGATTTTTAGTTGACCCAGAGTGATGTTACATTTCAAATGTAATTTGAGTT